>JAOEHI010051595.1:0-18331 GCA_025447815.1 Percopsis transmontana | reverse complement strand
ATGTATCATATATATATATATATATATATATATATATATATATATATATATATATATACAATTTTAGTAGTGTTTTTATTATTTTTCCAATTAACTCTCCCCTAGCTCTATTTCCTGTCCTTGTGTTTGCCTGCAGTGTTTGTTTTTATTTAGCTTGAAATTTGTTATTTTGCTTTCCCTAAACACACAGGAAATAGATTTTCTCCCTGGACTGGTTTAGCCTACCACCAACTAACTGCCAGAATCACCACCGATTTAAAGCTAAAATATACAGTTTTATCCTGCATGCATATAAATAAACACTGAGAGAAAATCAAATGGTCAACTGTTGGTCAAATGCAAAGCCCTTCTCAGATTTCTACTCAAAAGTAAAAGTATGTAATTTCTAATATCATTTAGAGAGGTCTATCATATCCAAATATCATTTTCACATATTGAGTTAGTGGCATTTATTGCCATTTATAGTTCTAGTTATTCAGATTGAAAAATTATTGAAAATAATATAATGAGGTTTAAATGTGTTTTTCTAATTTCTACTTTAATGCAAGTGTTCTCTGATAGTGATCCCCCAGTTGTAGTGGAATTAATGGGGCCAAGCTCGTTATACAGTATACAGCCTACGCCCAGTTTATCTTATTCATTTATTTATTCTTGTTAAGCTACACTTTCTGTTCAAACCATTTTGTTTCTTTCTGGAACGTTCCTCTGTAGTACAGGAAGTCTGTATGTCACGTTTCATGTAGTGTATTTTTAGAAGAACACAGTTGTAGTGTAAAAGGAAGCAATTAGTGGGAGGATGGCAAACATATAGCCAGAAGACAAAAAAAGGATCTTGGCCACTTTGGAGAGATTTTTTTCCTATTCCTTAACTCCATGGATGTCAAACTGTGGGCCGGGACCCGCTGAGGGGTCGCAAGGTGGTTTTGGGAAGGTTGTGATATGATTTTATTAAATTGAAATAATAATTTTCAGTATTTATAAATTATAAACAATCTAGTTTGATTTTTTTAAAATTTTATTAAATTGTATTAAATATGAAAAAAATACGTTTTTCGGTGTGGTTTATGGTTTATTCTTTATCCATTTATATTTATCTATGTCTTATGCTATTATCTAAGAGAAGTGGAGGCAAGGCAGGTAGCAGGCAAAGAACCACTTCCGGGCAGAAGGTTTTAGAACCACCGATCTATAGCATTAAGTCCTGACCACTTCAAGGACCAATTGTGATTCAATGTCATCACTGATTTGCTTTTCATCCCCATATGATGGTGGTAACACAAGGATAACCCTTCAGATTGTGACTTTAATAAAAGTGGTAAACAGTCATGTGCAGTGTGGGTTAAGGGAGGAGCTCCAGGTCTCTGGTTGAAATCACTCATTCTGTAGCTACTGTGGTGTTATCTGTCTGTCTGGCCGCCTGCCAATCCTATCATTACTACAGAGACCCCATTTGTTCAGCTAATGGTATCTTGACACACATGCATGGACACATGCACAATGATGCACATATATATACACAAACACACACACACACACACACACAGCATACTCAAGAATGGACCCAGAAAAGAGCATACCAATGGCAACATCATCTTATATTATAAGATGCTGTATAGCGTGGGTGAGAACACACACACACACACACACACACACACACACACCTTATCTTATCCTGGTACAAAATGCAAAAGTGAATCACTGAACACTAAATCATGCAGAGATAACACGTAAAATTGACTAACCAAGTAACTAACATCAGTCTGATGTATCTAGTAACTCTAATTGATGACATAATCAGGTCCAGGAAGTAGGCTGTGCCTTCATTTCAGTGGAGAGTTTATCAAACTATGGCCGCTTTAGAAATTGTATTATATACATAATTTTGAAATACAATTCTGTATGTGCCTGATAACAATATAGACAACAGACTGTTTAATAGAGAGGTGGATTAGGCCTCACTGACAGGAGGGCTGCTAGCACTCTGCCTTCTGGCCAGCAGAATCCAGCTCACACACACTGTCCCGCTGAATGCCAGCACCGGTACAAACAGCGGGTTCAGTGGAGCAACATCCATTATAGACTTATTTTACAGACATGATGAATTGTACTTGAGGAGTGCAGCTGACTAGCTGGCAGTGCTAGCACTCTGTGCTATAAAGCTATCATTATAATACAACACCACATAAACACACATGGGATACATTGAAAATAGTTTCTCCAAGCCCTATTTGGACCATGTTTGTCCATTAAAGGATCATTATGAGGTATATGTAAATTACACAGTGTAGACCTGATGCAAAATTACTATCTACATTTAGATTGGTTCCCCAGGAGCCTTGTTTTTATCATGCAAGTTTCTGTTACTACAGATCAGAGCACGCACAAAATATGACAAATACGTACTGTAGTACAGTATGTACGTACAGTAGGCCTACCTGTATACAGTACAAGAGACGATTTACAGTCTAAACCAGAGCTTACATTTGCTTTTATTGACCATCTACACTAGTCAGAAATCACTGTGTTATTTGTTTTCTAATGTCTGTAAATTGGCCGGATAGGCTAATGGATAGTGGTTAGGGTGGTCGACTCCCAGTTGAAAGGTCATGGGTTTGATCCCAGACATGCCCAGTCTACCTGTACGCATCCTTGTTCAAGATGTTTAGCCCCTACCTGCTCCTTAATACGGTATTTGAAGGGATGGTTAGGCATTTCTGATATTCCCATTTTCTACTTACTGTATCCTTGATTGTCGATAAATTGGTGAATTAATGTTGATAAATGAAGGATGGGATTAGATTATGTCAACAACATAATGGGTGCCTAAAGAATAGGCACTATCCCTGTAACAAGAAACGGTTTTTGAAATATTTTTATTTATATATTTTTGAAATAAACTGTTTTATTTTGTCCCTACTGACTATATGCTGACTATATCTGACTATATCGCTTTTAGAAAGACAGACACAGATATAGAGATTATCTAAGGGGACTAAGACATTGAAACACACAATCAGGTGTTTCCAATAACACAAACACATGTACAGTAGTCATGCAATTTACATACACTTTCTATTTTTTTACTCTGTTGCACTGGAGAGAGAGAGAGAGAGAGAGAGTGTGTTTGACCAATTTGTGCCTTTCCATATAAAAACACTGGCAGTAGTTACTTGTGAGCTGAGATAAAGCATGAACCTCTTTGTATGTAACCATGTGCAATATTTGGTCAGTGAACCAAGGCTGTTCCTGCCATGGATGGGTTTAAATCATAAATAAATAACTCAGATCTGTTTTGCAAAGAATTGCTGAGGGTGACTTGGCCCATATTCTACACAAATTCTTTTAATGATAGGAACACAAAAGCTCAAACAGACTTGTAGATCAAACAATCCGAGAATACTGCTGTAACTGGCAAGTCAAATAAGAGGGAAATATATTCACAAAATGGTGGTATGGCTTACTTCTAACATTGCCTAAAATGTACCTCTTTTATGTTTACTGCTTGTGAAGAAATATCTGGGAGTGGTGTGACTCACAATTCACACCCCGATAAGTATACTGTATGTATTTTAGATAAAATATTATAATACTTCTAGTATTGTGCAGTGTTTGAAAACCACCAGTGCATAGTTTTGACCTGTTTGTGATGCTAGGATTATATATTTCACATTTCTTATTACCGTTTACTGAAGAGTACACCGTACAGACTGCCGGGGCTTATCATCGCTAATGGGGGTGCAGGAACACTCCACATGACCTAGAGTTAATACAAAATGTACTATAAACATCTTGGTAATGTACCATCAACATTCTACTGTTATCTCAGAAGAGACTCAGACCTTGCCTTAAGGCTGACTCAAGTTAGCAGCTGTTGAAGGGACTACAGTCAATATTTGACTTTTTCTGAAATTAACTTCACAAAAATTGTTTAGTATATATAAATAGTAGTAGTAGTAGTATGTAAGTAACCCAGCACTTTAAGCTACTTGATGAAAGCAAATGTAAATGATGTACTGTATGTTCTGTAAATACTCTGGTTTTGTGCTGTAAATGAATCTTGGCACCATAATAATGCAGGGCAAAACAGGGTAGCGTCATTTTACTTAACCAATTACACTGTACAATCTATATTTGGCTCACAATGCAGTAATCCTGTCTGTAGTGCCTTTAACAACCCCAAACAAACACGGAAGAATCACAAAGTTTGTTATACTCTGAGGCTGTAATACCTTGGAATACAATGGAATACAATCTGATGACCCAATGGTTACTTCATTACGAAGTCCTCCTGGCAGACTGTAACTCACGGATACAGTACAGTACGAGGCAGCTGGTCCTGCGGCCGCCTGGCGCGAATCAGAGCTGCTATCATGTCAGATTCTTTGGCATTGCGATGCTAATTAAAACAACTCAAACAGTTCTTGGCACGACCTGACGGAGGGAGCATTGACGTTGAGGCTCCACAGGAACAACTGGGGGGATAAGAGGGAGTCAGGGAAGGGCACTGCCATGGAGGTGTGGATGGTGTGAGAGGAGGAGAAGGACGGGAGGAGAGGAATTGATGGAATGGTGAAGAGAGCGTTCGGTGCGCTGGCTGAGCATAGCTATGGACAATTTAAAGGTACACTGCTCATCTTTGTGTATGTAATTGCCCTTGTGGTTGAAGAGTGACAAAAATACTGTTGTTTTGGTTTGAAACTCCCCGAGCATGTGCAGACCCCGCCGTCCCCCGTACCTGAGGGTGGCCTCTACACTCCTCCCCTTACAACATTCATAGGCTTACGTCCTTCCCTACCCCTCCCCCTAAGGCCACCCACACTTTTGTGGCTAGTTGTGTTTCAAACATATGTAACAGTGAGCTGGGGCAGAAATGTTGGGTGTCTGAGTGGGTGCTACAGGCCTCACACAATCGAGGAGTGTTAAGTGGGAGAGGTTCCAAGGTGAGAAGGGGAGGAAGAGGGAGATGATGAAGGGAATGTCCTGATAAATATTGCCCCTTTTGAGTTGTTATTGTTGAACCCAATGAACAGAGAGAAGGAAGCAAAAACATAAAGGAGGAAGCACAGAGAGTCAAATCAAAACACAATGTTATGGAGTTCCAGCTGTGAGTCAGACACCACCATGAAATGACAACATCTTCAAGAGATAGCTTAAAGCCACACAGTTTCTTTGACTATGCTGGCCTTGAATTTGTGGGCCTTTGGTGTGCGGGTTCCCACAAGATTAGTGATCTATTCTACTAAACCTTGATACCGCAGCTACCCAAAATAACTGGCCTAACAATAGATAATAATGATCTCATACAGTGGGCCTATCCAAATTCTATCCAATATTCTCATACCAAACAGTTAGCAGGCAGCTTGTGATAGCTTAACAAACTGAAGCTAACAGGGTTGTCAAAAAAAATGGATGTTTTACAAAAACCTAGATGACAAACATGAAAAACATTTTCTGTCACAACACACATAGGTTTTAATGCCAGGTGTCAGTCCAGTAGAAACATCTAGACATAAACTCTTTGAACCAATGCTAATAACATTCTTGTGAGCAAAATGGCAGCACCATTCTTCTTTAAAAATAGTCACATGTATTTAATGCTTGGGGATAGACTGAAAGCCCCAGAGATAGACTTGTGGTCATTATTTGGGGAACCGTGACTAAGTGAGGCGTGGTGCCAACATGCCTCCTCAATGACTCCTCCGTGCCAGTGTGCCAGGGGCTGGACCTGGCAGCTAACACAAACAGGAAATAGCTTTATGGTATTACTTTTTGTAAAAGTAGTCTAATATTGTGGTACACATATGTGGTGTATGGCCTGCTTCTTTTAATGATGTTCTGCTCTGAAGAGCGTCTATAACCATTCTTTTTTTGGGGGTTTTGCAGGCCACTTACAACACAAATTGAACTTGTATAAATTCTGCATACTGTTATTCTTATTATCACGCTCCTTCCATGTGTTAAATCTCCCGATGTCTAGCTTGTTTTAGGGTTTAAGGTCTAGGAGGATCTGCAAAGAGCTTATTATCTTTGTTCATATTTTACATGATACTTTATGTCCACTTATGTCACACTATCAAGCGGAGACAGACCAGATAGACCAGACCAGATAGGACAATGTACAGTAAGTTCAAACCCGGGAAAGTCTTGTAAGGTACTTGCTGGGGGTATTTTTCTGTGTTATTGGTCTGGAACATCGCAAGGGCTCAGGAAAGACTAAACTCAGGCTGCTGTTAGTTGATAGAAACCTACAACCCCCACCTCTTTCCCTGTTTTTATCTTTCAATCTCACTATCTTTCTCTTTCTCTTTCTCCCCAGGTGTTTCGGGGAGTTTTTATCACTATGCTCCTGACTCACTCTCCTGCTTCCTGGAATTACCGCCCTCACGTGCACACACACACACACACACGCATGCACGTATGCATGCACACATAAATCATATGTATTTAACATGTTGAGGTGAAACAGAGCAGATCTTTAGTTTGTGACATTTCACCATGTTACTAAGGCAGCGTCTTGGCCTGAGGTGCCTGCAGAAGAATCTGCTATTAGACACGCTTGAAGGCAGCATACGGGTTGCTTTATTTATTTGTTTTTGATTCTATTTTGTAGGAAGTTACAAATGTAGTGTGACCGTTGATGAGAAAAAACAGCGCCACCTACCTGAGAGCCTACAGTACACCAACTGGCGTTACCAGGTAGACGCGTGGCCTGTTTAAGGCATTCTATAGTGCTATAGAACGTGTGGTTACGCTACAGACAGGGCGCTGTTTCATGTAGTGGAGTAAAAGTATCAATTATATTTTGAACATGTAGTGAAGTAAACTTGAGTGACGTACAAATTCCACAGGCTAATGCTAATAAGGACAGTACTTAGTTATTGTGCACCACTAGCTAAATACAAAGGCTCTCACAAGCTATTGTGTGATGTCCTACCCAGGGAACATACCCTTAAAATGAACCAAATGAAGGCACCTTGGGAGGCATCCTGCCTTCAGTTTCGGACAGCACTTGACGACTTCATTGAAAGTTCCTGTCTTCAAATTCAGCCTTAGCGGGGCAGTGTGCATCGGTACTAGTGGTGGTGTGCATCGGTACTAGTGTGTGTTTGTGTGTGTGTGTCTGTGTAAGTGTATGTATATACATGCGGATCATCTGATGAGTCTGCTTTCATAGTGGCAGGGTGATCTGCTTTTATTGTCTGGACGGAAACTCTCACACACACACACAAACACACAGGCAAGTGCACGCACGCACACACACACACACACACACACGTGTCTGAGTGTTATCAACTTCAGACAATGCAGAGGAACACGGAGACAAAGACAGGAGAGAGTCCGTATCCTCAGGGCCAGCCAACATATCACACACGCACAGCATACACAGACACACACACACACACACACACACACACACACACACACACACACAAGCACAGCCTCAGGCCTAAGCAGAACAGCATTTGAGATCTTCCCCCTCTGATCTTTACTATCAATGTAACTTCACCTCTTCTGATTTCACTTCTTTCACAAGAAGGGTCAGAACTCACCAACACAACCAAACTTCCCTCAGCTTAGTTCCTTCAAGCAAGATAAGGGGTTTCATTTCATTCCCACACCAAAGAGACCTTCCCAAGGCCGCCACTGCATCTCCCTCAATCTTACATCTAGTTGAAGTCCAGCGAATGTGCTTTCTCTGCACCGCTGGGATGTCTAAAGCTCTCCCCGACCGCTCGCAGAGGATTAGGCGCAGGAATGGTGGCCGAGGTCACCCATACAAAAAAGGGGTGCTCATGAGCCTGAAATATGAGGCTGTGTGTGATGAGAGCCCAGAGGAGAGGAGATGAGAAGGGGGGGGTGGGGTGGGGGGGTATGGGGGGTTGACGAAGAAAAAAAACTCTTCCCAACACAGTAGAGCTCTACAAGGCGGGGCTGGCATCCTCGCAAATCACTCCCCAGAGAGAGAGAGAGAGAGAGAGAGAGAGAGAGAGAGAAAGAAACAGGGAGGGAGGGAGGGAGGGCTGAGTCTGTGCTACTTGCTGTGTTCCTGCTTTCTGGAGAATGAACCGGTGGGTCGCTTGGTCAGACAGTGAGACAGTAATTCAGCTTTAGACAGACCATGGAGGGACATAAGTAAAGTTCACCAGCTGCAACTGCCTTGTGAGGAACAGAGAGAGAGAGAGAGAAAGAGAGAGAGAGAGAGGAAAGCAGGACTGTGAAACATTTTCTGTTATTCTAAGAAGCTACAGGTAGGAATGGACGTGTGTGTGTGTGTGTGTGTTTGAATTTATGTGTGGTTTTGTGTCTATACAGACATGCACATGCCTGTCTGTTTATGTGTGTCTCTCCGTATTTGTGTGTTCTTGTAAATAAATGTACTGTATATGTCTGTGTACTATATGGACATGAATGTCTGTGTGCGTTGCTGCTAATAGTGCAGACAGATGTAAGAGCCATATCTGTGTTTCCTAGTGTTGCTAGCTTCACTACTCTCACATTTGTTTATACTAGTTTCTTCATCTTTATCTGCTTGTTTGCCTCTCACAGATTTTATAGAAGTCACGTATTCCCCATAGTCCCGTATTTTTCGTTTCTATTTCTATTCCTGTCCTCAGCATGTTAAATGCTGCCCAGGGACTTTTGAGCAACACTATGCCGGCCCTAAAGGCATACCTGTGGTTTCACAGCCCACTGTGGACCTCCTAATGCTGAGGTGACGCTGTTTCAACTGTGACCTGCCTTTCTTTCAATGATGTTTAGCTAGCGCTAAACCTAGTGTTACATTACCGTGTCTGCGCCCATGTGGAATAGTTCTGCCGCTGTCAGGCGGCTGAACTCTTGCAGCGCATTATTTTAGGCTTAGTCTGTCTCAATCAGCAACAGACTGAAGTCAGTGTGGCGGCTGAGCTCTGGGACTCTGGGAAGTAGCTAACGGGGAGCCTTCATGCAGATCAAGTTTTCAGACGGCATCCTTTCGCTACACAGATTCCACAAGGATAGTGGTTTTCCAACATTTTGAGCCATGACACCCACAAATAAGTAGTTTCCAACCCCCCTATGTGACGGTCATAAACTATTTTTATTAGCACAACATATAGAATAACAACCATGAACACCACTGAAAATGCATTCACTATTTCACAAGTTTGATGTCAAAATTTGAAATCAACTTGCAAACCACTGAAATCATTCTGTCACCCCTTTGGGGGGGGGGGGCATTTTTGAAGAAGTGTTTGTTTTTAGATCTGCGTCAGCGGTGGTTGTGTTCACTTGCCAAGGCCATGCGACATGCTCAGAGCTCCATGTCCTTCCAGAGATAGCACGCTGGACCCAAGCTGCTAGCCTGACAGACTGACTGGGCTCAGGGCATCAGTCACTGGACAGACATAACAGATTGTTCTTTAGAACATATTCCCACGTGTGTGGCTGTGTGTGTGTGTGTGTGTGTGTGTGTGTGTGTGTGTGCGTGCGTGCGTGCGTGCGTGGCTATGTGTGTGTGTGTGGCTATGTGTGTGTGTGTGTGTGTGTGTGTGTGTGGCTGTGTGTGTGTGTGGCTATGTGTGTGTGTGTGTGTGTGCGTGGCTATGTGTGTGTGTGTGGCTATGTGTGTGTGTATGTGTGTGTCTGTGTGTGTGTGTGTGTGCGCGCGCGAGTTAGTGACAGGGAGGCATAGACTGGCATACTTCTGTGGGATTTAATAAACTGCCTCATTAATATGGCACAAGCATACTTCAGAAACACACACACACACACAGAGAGACACAGGATGGCCCACACACTCAACAACGCAGCAGGCCCCCCCCCCCAACCCCCCATCTCTCTCTCTCTCTCTCTCTTTCTCTCTCTCTCTCTCTCTCTTTCTCTCGTTCTCTCTCTCTCTTTCTCTCTCTCTCTCTCCCTCTCCAACAAAGGCTGGTTCTAAACAGTGGTCATGTGACAGCTAGTCCCATTGTTCACTTCTGGCCAGGGGTGGTTTTGCTAATGCACTGCTGTGATTGTGAGTGCGTGTGTGCGTGCACGCGCACACCCCCATGTGAGTGAGCGTGTGTTCTTTTGTGTGAGTACTAGCAAGAACGGCACTTTTAGCTACCAAGAGGAAACCCCTCATTCCCCTGCATGCTGCTGTTTGTATGTGTGTCTGTGGTTGTGTGTGTGTGTGTGTGTGTGTGTGTGTGTGTGTGCGTGCGTGGCTGTGTGAGTGTAATGAGAAGCCACTGCTTCAGCATGTGACAAAGCAGTGAGGTGTTTGTTTTTGTGCATCAAACAAGCAAGCCATTTCGCAACATTTGCATGTCACTTCACGTTCCGCACTTATGAGCCGTGAGAGAGCTCATTGCAAAGCCCCGTTAACAGTTCACCATTTAGTCAGGGGCTTATTTGTCTACAGCAATGTGGGCACGGTTTCACAAGGTCGATGACAACCCTTCCTGTCCGCTGACGTTTAGCGTGTTAAGATGCAGAGATATAGAGATAGTGTGAGGTCTAAGTAGCATCATTAAATCTATTTCTCTCTCTCTCTCTTTCTCACGCACACACACGCACACACGCACACAGTACATCCATATTTCATTCTCTATTAGTCTATTAGTTTGTCAGTAATTCAGGACAGTAAGGGAGGGGGAAGTAGCGATTTTGAGAGATTTAAGGATAGGAAGCACAGAGAGAGTGGGAGAGTTCTTATTGGTAATCTTCTAAAATGAGCTGTCTGCCATCAGACTGTTTATGCTCTCGTTTCCTCTTCCTGTTAATCTGTACTTTCCAAGGCCTGCTCTGTGTGTGTGTGTGTGTGTGTGTGTGTGTGTGTGTGTGTGTGTGTGTGTGTGTGTTTCCAATAAGACCTTTGGCAGTATTGACAAAACAAAAATTTACACCTAGAATATTTTGTCTGTGTGTGTGTTTGAGAGAGGCGGGGGTGATATGGCTGGTTGGCAGCTGGAGGGAGGAAGGAACGATAAGACAGAGAACGATAAAAGAAACTACTATTCTCTTGTTGAGAGAGAGAGAGAGAGAGAGAGAGAGAGAGAGAGCGAGAGGGAGAGGCGGATGGGACAAAGAAAGAAAGACAAGTTACAGAGCAAAGAAAGGATGACATCATGATGGACAGATTGAGGGGAGGGGGAAAGATGGATGAGTGTGGAAGAATAGAACGACAGAGAAAAGGTGAGGGAAAGTGTGTTTCTGTGTGTGTGTGTGTGTATGGTTTTTAACACCTTCACTCAGCTAATAAACAACTAAATCGCTTTCTAGCTCCTAGCATGAATAGTTAAGGGATATGTTGAACGAGCAAAGCATTCATGCTCGTAGATGTGTGTGCATGTGTGTGTGTGTGTGTGTGTGTGTGTGTGTTCCTGAGGGCATGTGTTTGTGTGTTGCACTTAGTGAGAGTCAATACATTCTCTAATGGGGGCTAGCAGATGGTCAGGCCACACACACACAGCTGACCATCCCTGGGGCTTTCATAATAGCCACTTCTACGTGTTGTGTGTGTGTGTCCACTGAAGGAATCCCTGCATTGACCCTCGGGGTCTCCCTCCAGCCCTGTGTTCAATGGAATCAATTCCACACATGGAGTGTGTGTGAGAGAGAGAGTTGTCTGTTTTGGCATTTAAATATGTTTTATGACTGACTTGAACTCGTAAATACTGACTTAAGATCATCAGTGCACGCAGCTTCTAGCTGACAGGAACAGCAGAGCTCAATTGGCAACCCTTTTATTTATATATTATATTTGTGTTTATTGGAAAACTAAACTCGGGGGGGGGGGGGTAAAAATTGTATCTGGGGGGACAATGCCTGGTTTTTCCACCCCTTACCACCAGGCCTGCCCCAAACAGCAGGGACTGGGAGCCAGTCAGGGAGGGAAGTCCCAGCCCTGCCATGCTAGCTCTTAAAAAGCCTAATGGGTGTACATCTGGCCAGACTACCAGGCCACTGCAGTGTGGAGTGACCATGTATTTAGTCACATGTATTTAGTTGTTTAACTCCTGTCATACTGTCATGTGCCGTTATGGGTATCTCATGGGTTATGGGTATTGTTCTCTTGCTTTCAACAAGTGAAAGATTGCCTGTATCTAGTGGTTACTAGTTAACTGGATATGGAACTAAACAACATTCTAGCTTGAAATTAGATTAAAGCTAGAAGAAAAATTAGAAGAAGAAAAAATTATACAATTTTAAAATCATCTAGCAGCACCTACAAAACATCCCGTGAACCTACACAAACACTGATCTGACTAATCCATTATTACTCAGATCAACACATTTTAGGAATAATTAATAGAATAATCCAGGAAATTATACATTGTTTGGGTTTGGCAAGGCCCTATATACCCCAAGTCAATTTTAGTTTGTTCAGTATGACCAACTGTTATGTTGACTAACTGCCCAGTCAACATAATCATATGATGTGGAATTTTTTATTTTTCTGTTTTGAGTTGACAGTGGTCAGAACATGTTTAGAATGAATGATTATGATGCAAAATGACATGTGTGTGTGTGTGTGTGTGTGTGTGTGTGTGTGTGTGTGTGTGTGTGTGTGTGTGTGTGTGTGTGTGCGCAGTGTAGATGTAGATACTCTTTTTTATTTCAACAAAAGGAATTTGAGATTCTTAGAACCTGGTGCCTATTTAAGATAGACTGACTTCAAATAAGGAATTCCTGCTGTGACTTTGCTATAGCATTAGCATAGCCACATTTAATTCATTTTACCCCACTGGGTAATAAATATATACAGTATATATATATATTTATATGTATAGATACACCCCTTCTAAAGAATATTTAAAAACCAAAACTCTCTCTCTGTCTCTCCTCTCCTTAGAGTTGAGGATGATGGCCGAGGGGCGTTTTGCCAGCCTGCCAAGGTCTCTCCATACCCACCATGCCCTGGGAGGTGGCAGTGCCCACCCTGGCATATCAACCACACCCATCGTTGGCCCCAACAGCAGCTCCTGCTCCCCAAGGAGGCTCCAACCCTCCCTCACCTCCTCAATGGACCTCCTTAGCTCCAGAACTGGGTGAGAACAAATGTAATCTGAATCATTCTCCAAGTTGGATATCTAAAAGAAAAACCAAGCAAGAATAGAGTTTTCCACTTCAAGTTTAGTTCAAAGTAATGCAGTACAGCAGTTTCTGACCCTTTACTTTCCAATTGCCTTTAAAGAATAGTGTTTTGTTTTTTTAAACATCCCATTTTGGACTGGGTAAACATACAGTACATAATACCTGAGCAGAAATAGTGGTTTTCCTCCATTCATCCTCATACAATTCCTCTTTGAATACTTTGAATTGTACAGGGCTATTAGAAGACTGAACTCAAAGCACTTAAAGTACAAAAATGTAATAATAAGGTGCAAACAACTGTCAACTGTACTTTCACTCATCAGAGTTGAAAGTACAGTTTATAATGAATAACTCTGGCTGCAGACCATGCAGTTGTGATAAACAAACTAGTGTACCTAAACTAAGGTGGTCAGGGGGTAAGGGTGAGGATTAAAGTATAGTATTTACTTTAAATAAACATTACACAAACCAATACAGTAGCGTTGGTTGCTTATTCTTATTTAGGTCTGTATGTTTATCCCTTTCCCTCCCTCTACAGTGCTCTTCAGGGCCAGGGTGCCAGCCTATCAGAACTGCCTTCACATGCCTACCAGCCAGTGTCAATTCACGGAACTCTGCCTCGTCGCAAAAAGGGCGGGGCTAACAGTAGTCCTGCTGCTGGACTCTACACCTGCCAGGGCAGAGCCAATCACTTGCAGTCAGGAGTGCATGGCCACACACCATTGGCTCCTGCTCATGTGCGTCAGCCCATCTCTTCTCCGCTGGTCCAAAATGTAATAGATGACTTCAAAGCTTATAGGTAAACGCACACAAAAAACAAACAAACCCGTGCACTTGGGAAGCAATGCAAAGCTAATGTAGTTAGTTTCTCCTTTGCCAGTGTAGACTCTAGTACCTTAGTGTTTAAAATACCACTCTGCTCAGAAGACCGGTATCAGTCCCAATAGGTTTTAACGGTTAAAGAAGTAGGCCTCTTAACGTTCCAAACAGTTTGACAACTATTTTCTCAGTAACTTCACCTAAATAAAACAAAAAAATTGTTTTAGATTCAGACACATCTTAGGGTAGGTCGTCTGAAACACTGCACTCTGGAGAAAGAATTTAGTTTTTGACGGTTGTCTGAAAGAGAGCGCTAGAAAGAGAGGGTGATGAAGATAGGGGAGGTTTGTAAAGCAAGCCCTTAGGAGCTGGAGCTGTTCAGAGGACATACACACACACAAATCCGTCATCATGTCCCCTCATCTTTCTAACTCTAGTGTAGAGTTACAACAGACTGTATCTGATGTGGCCCGTGTGTGTGTGTGTGTGTGTGTGTGTATGTGTGTGTGTGTGTGTGTGTATGTGTGTGCACATGCATGCGTGTATGCGTGTGTCTTCTGAAGTGTGTGTAGCCCCCAGCAGGTAGGTTGCCATTGTAGGTCAGGGTGCGACAAGACAGATTGCAGATTACTGTGAACTCTTTGTCTGCTCTCTCTCTCTCTCTCTCTAAACCTCTATCCAGATTCATCACATTCACTATTCAGTTACAGTAAAATAGAGAAAAAAATCACATTTAAATTCCCACTCATTTGCCAACTCAAACCTGGCAAACAAGACTACAGGTGGTTTACAGTTGTGAAAATGAATCCAGTGAGGTAAACTATTTCTTTAACAGCACACAAAGACAGACTGTAAATAGCACAAGGTAGTGCAGTGTATAGTATTTGCAAACACTTTAAGGAGGACACATATATTGTTTCCTCTTTAAGGAATTAATTCAATAGTTTGTACTAATTTTCTGTAGTAACCTCTGGTTGCCCAAGAATTAATTAAGCTTATTTTCTAGGAGTACACTGCTGACTGAGACTTTACTCTCTCCCTCTTTTGCTCTCTGCTAACCTCTGACCTTGCACCCATAATTGAAATGGTACAGAAGCCAAAAACATTTAAGAGCCATGTCAAATTCTGCTGACTGTGAAAGTTATCCAAATTTCTTGCTATGAATGGCCCAACAGAAGTAGACTGACATCTAGTGGCTACATACAAATACTGCAGACATACCCCACTGACTCAATTGTTTACTGTTCTCTCTCTGTCACTGTCACTGTTTGATACATAGACATGCACACACCATAATGTGTAGGAAGTTACACAAGACAGTGGTGGCAGTTCTGCCTATTCTGGGGTCTGGCTAGCTAGAAGAACAGCAGCATCCAGAAAAAGGTTGTGGTCACTAGCTTTTTTCTCTTCTTGAGTCTTCTTCTTTCACTCTTTACTCAATGCCTCACTTCCTTTGTCTATCTCCCTTCTTCCTTCCTATTTTCTCTGCCTCAATAATTTAGTAGACTGTAGGCGAATTACTTTTCAACCAATACAGTTATTTTTCTAGTTTGTTTACATTTATGTTCATGCTGATTAAAAAATATATACAGCAAGATGTATGAAACATTTAAAGTTAGAATACGTAGTAGAAAAACTGTTGCAGAAATTTGCTGTTCATTTGACTCTCTATATGTCCCTCTCTACAGTACTGTATGTCTCTCCCTCTGTGTCTCTCTTTCCCTCTCTGTGCCTCTCTCGCTGTTGCTTTGTGTGTCTCTATGTCTCTCTGTGTGTGTCTCTGTGTGTGTCTCGCTGTGTCCCAGGTCAGGTTAGTGGGCAGGGGAGCAGAATGGCAGTACAGCTGCCTCAGCACAGTGGTCTGGGGAAGGCCAGCTGTGGTCAGCCTGTGTAGTGTAGTCTGGAAAGCCCAGAGCACGCTATTTACAATTTGTTTCTCTTTGTTTCAGCCCTGTAGTCGTTTAAAGGAGAAGGGATATTCTCGGGGACAGAGAGACGATGCAAAAAATACCCAAAGTGTGTTTTTCTTTCTACGGCTGCTTGCAAAAATGCAGGGCAGGGCTAAAAGGGGGATAGATGTGAGCCTTTACATTCTTTCACCCACTGAGGATGTAGCTGTAGTACTGGTCTAATGTGTGTGTGTGTGTTGGTAGCGGTTGAAATGTACTCAAAACGGATGCAGAGATCACCACACTCAGTGGTCAGTACAGCCAAGTTGCTTATGGACGGATTCAGACTGATTTTAGTTTGTACTCTTGTCTTGACCATACTAGCTTCCTGCATTCCTCTCCTCTCCTCTCCTCTCCTCTCCTCTCCTCTCCTCTACATCTCCTTTTCTGACATCTCTGGACATCGTAGACACATCAATAATAATATAAATAATGAAATGTAATTGACGATATAAATCAGTAATTTTGTGTGAAACTATTCTTGTGAATTTAATGTAGCAGAAAGTGCCACTGCATTCATTTAATATGCAGTGGCATTTCGTTTGTTTGTATCAATATGAATTTGAAACCGCCTTTAAGGTCACCGTCTCAGAAACACTGAAAGAATACTCATCACAGTCAACTATACGGCGTTGTAAAGAAAATCTATGAGGCGCTAGGCATCCTTGGTGTCCTTGGCGTCTTTTACAGTTGAACCCTCCCACTTTCTTCTCTCCACCCCCCCCCCTTTTTATTTTACTTCTTATAAAATTGTTTAATAGGCGGAGCCCGATGTGCTGACTAGCTCTTTAACCTATAGGCTTCTGCCGATGATGCTATCTGCTATGTCCACGACAGTGAGATATTAATAAAATACGGCTTTGTCCAATTTGACAGGAACACTGTGGGTTGCTATGTACACTCTCTGCGTGACAAACCTGGTCTTTCTTGAGTAAACTGTTTGAGAGTTGAGGTTCAAAGTCCCACATTAGGACCTGTTGAGCGCTCAGGGGAATAAGGGACCTGGGCTTCATATGATTATGGAACGCATTGTTGTTAGGAACGGAGGTTAGGCAACTAAATCCCTCTTATTATTGAAGCCGCATTAAAACTGGAGGGGCTTAGAGCTAAACATATTTAGTTTGGTAAGAATTGGACGGTGTTAGTATTCCCGTGGGAACGCAAGCGTACACACAAGAGATTTAAACTACCAACCTCCATAACTCACAGGGGGATTTTAGCTAATTAGCCCTGACAGTAAGCCTCATCCAGAGCTTAATACTTTGAAATGCAACATTAATGCTTATTTTAGGCAATATAGATACAGGGTACAACTTTCAAAAGAAATAAAGAAATGGGGCTTAATATTGTTGGGGTGGGGGGGATTCTTGTAGAAGTTGTGGGTTCAAACTGAGGAGAAATTGAGACAATAGCCAGGGAGGTAAGTGGAGATGGTACACACTGTCTGACACACTGTTGTGTGTGTGTGTGTGTGCGCGCTGTAGCCTCTCTGTGAATTCGTCAGTGGGCTCAGAAGGCCAGGCGGGTGTCTGTGATGTGTGTTGTTGCGGGGGAGGAGAGACAGACGAGAGAGAGAAGGAGCGATGCAATGGGTGGGGGAGGGGGGGGGGGGGTATGACCGGGTCAGAAAGAGAGAGAGAGAGGGATAGAGAGAGAGAAAGGGACCTCCGTCAGCCTTAAGAGGGAATGCATTTGGCTGATAGTGTTCTCACTGGCACACTGAGACCATTGGAACGTTAAGAGGCCTACTTCTTTTACCGTTGAGACCTATTGGGACTGATACCGGTCTTCTGAGCAGAGTGGTATTTTAATCACTAAGGTACTGGAGTCTACACTGGCAAAGGAGAAAGTAACTACATTAGCTTTGCATTGCTTCCCAAGTGCACGGAAACAGCAAGGACTGACACAGCAGAACATTTGGGGCAGAAAAGTTTGAACCTTTCAGACCCTGTTGAGAGTGCAGTTGGATCAGCACGCAACAGGTTGACTGTCAGGCACTAAAGATGTGTTCTCTTAACCGGACGCTGTCTCTGTCTGTCTTCCCCAGGGAGTCAGCAAGCACCCTGGACCCCACTGAGAACTATGTCAAGGTAAGGGTAACACCTACACTGCGTCAAAACATTCTCTGTTTGTCTGTTTTCTGTCAGAAGGATTAACATATGTTTAGGTCTCCCACAGTGCTGGACTCTGTCAAAGTGATTGGTTTTATTTATTTTATATTGGTCAATCAAATGTATTATACTAATATGTTATATTAGTCACTCTAAAGTGTCCCATATCTACATACCTATATGTTTTTTATAGTATTGCTGTTTTTACTGAAAGACAAGCACAGTTGCGCTCAGTCTCTATTTAGACAGTTAGTGACAACAAGCAACAATTTATTTCATATGAGTTCAATAAAGCCCAATAAGTAACATCATTAACTTAGCAAATAGACATGCCTATTGTTAACAACTGAAAATATGCGCAGAACTATAACATATATAGGCCTATATATA
>JAOEHI010051594.1:0-18335 GCA_025447815.1 Percopsis transmontana | reverse complement strand
TACCTGCTCCATGTAATAGAACAATGTAATTGTAAGTCGCTTTGGATAAAAGCGTCTGCTAAATGCTGTAACTGTAATGCAATCTTTAGGCGCTTTCGGACCAAAGGAATTTTTTCATAGTTCTTCAAAGTACCCCTTTTTGTGTATCCGCACTGCAGGAACTGAGGATGATGATAGTTCTTAGAACGCCGCTTTGAGGGACTTTTTTAGCTCCTACTTCAGGGCATCACACAAGGCAAAGTGCTAAAAATAGTGAAAAGAAGAATGAATAAGAGGAAATCCATTCTGGTAACTCTAAACATACCTGTATAAGTTTCAAAGATCCCATAAACTTGTTCATATCTCAACATCGCCCACCTCTTATCCGTTCACATCTAAATTGGATAAAAAGACACTCCCCATAAGCGCTCTTAAACCGAGAAGACGACACATCTGCCCAATTTGGCCGATGTCCTTTCTCCTGCAGAGTTCTTGTCTGGTGACAAGGACACAGAGGGATAGAGAGGTCAAAATAGCAGCCAGTCATGTAGGATAATTTAATACCTCAGGTAACATCAGCAGAACATTTTCCTCTCTTCGCTGCATTGAGGCTTTTTCCACCGGAGTGGAAGTGGGAGTGGGAGATGGGCAGGGGGTGGGGTGGTGGTTGTTGGGGGTGGTGGGCAGTAGGAAGAATGAGAAGGATTTGACACCGAGGAACACAGCTCCATGTGACAAGTGGCCCTTAGTGGCTCTCTTTTAACGATAGGATCCCATTTCTGCATCTCCTCACATGGGAGCAAGGACACGAAGAGAGACGTGTTCCCTTTACAGGAAAGCTTGGCTTAGTTTAGCTCAGTTGACAACAACAGTTTGAACTCCTGAACCAACTCCTGGTTAACAACAATCCTTAAGGGAGTAAAACATCATTTAATAACACGTGTTATGCCATATTTTGTGCTTTAGTGTTATTTTATTATTTTCATTTGCTTCTTGTTGAATTCAATGCTGAAGAGTGACAAGTGTCCTAAAAAAAGGACTGAATGGAACGCACGTGAAAAGCAAATTTTGTTGATTTAGCGAGGGTGTTTGATCCTGGTTTCACAGAACGGCCTGTTTGCCTGATGTATACCATGAGAAACAGCAGTAAAACAGACATTTTCAAATTGCTTTTATGTGTATAGATTCCACATCGACCCAAATAAATCGAGGTGGCCTGGGTTAGGTCAAGACAAGGCAAATACGCTTAGAAATATTACTTTGTCCAATAGCCTTAAGTTACCACATCCACCCAATCCACGGCCAAGAGAGGAAGCTTTGTCTCAATTGAAATAGGGGGTCAATATCGAAAGGTCTAACCCGTGACCTTATCTGCAGCCTATTTAGGCCCAAGGGTCAACATCATTACTATCATTCTAGCAGTTGTATGGAGCAAACATCTGAGGCTAATAAACAAGGTTAGCCTACTGTGTCAAATTGAAAAAAGGGGGTAAAAAGTTAATTATGGAGTTTAGACCTGTAAATGTGGGATTACACAGTAGTTATTAAGAGGTAGATTTAGTTTTAATATTATTATTATTATAGGTTTTAATAATAATAATATTATTATAATAACATTGCAATAATACCATTGCAATGTAAATAGGATTTAGCTAAAGAGTAAGAGTCAATAAGATAAGTTATAATTCATGCTTCATTACACACACACACACACACACACACACACACACACACACACACACACACACACACACAGAAATATGAAAATTCCTCAGACTTTGCCGTGGGCAGGAAGCACAGCTGCGATCTCACAAATGCTTCAGAGATAAGACAGCGAGAAGTGAGACGGTTGTGTCTTGAGGGGCGGGGCGGGGGGGGGGGTTTCTGATTCAGACAAGAGGCAGATAGCATTAGCGCGGAGGCTTGTAGCGTCCATGTACCTGCGTCTGCGTGTGTGGTTCCACACAATCTGTACATTCCTGTACATGTGTGCGTTTATTATGCATGTGAATGTGCTAGCGAGGGGTACAATAACAGCTCAGTAACCCTGTGTTCACTGGAGACACACGTCCACTTGTGACACATGGAGTTGCAACACACACACACACACACACACACACACACACACACACTTCGGTCAAAGCCTCCGGGCGATGAATTTTCATGTGGCTGTTTTCTTTTCGCTGTATCTCCATCACCAGATATACAATCTCTGATCTTTGATCCATGACAATGGCGTGGCCTTTCCCTGTCCCTCCTCCCTCCCACCTCCCCTAGACCCGGCCCAGCCATGTGGAATAATAACAGTAACCTCTCAATGGCGGCAATCAGAAAATCCTACACAATGCAGCCGCTGTGCCCAGATAATGCAAACGACCAGATAAGCATTAGAGTGATAACCTCTCTATCACACACACACACACACACACACACACACACACACACACACACACACACACACAGGGGATCTTAAGGATGTAGGGGTTGAGCACCGCAAGGCAACATGAAGCAGAAGATATGAGAATGAAGAGAATGATAGCTTTTCCCTCTGCTGCAGTTAGGTGTTTGAGCTCAGGCGTAACAGAGCAGTGCAGCAAGCCACACCCAACAACAAGCTTATGCAAAACACACACACACAGAGAGAGAGAGAGAGAGAGAGAGAGAGAGAGAGAGAGAGAGAGAGAGAGAGACCTAATTTTTCACACAGGCTTTGGGTTTGTGATAAAACCCCATCAAAGTCCTTACCTATCCATCTTTCTAATGGTGCCAGTGTCTTATCCACATCCACTATGTAAATATCATCTGTTATAGCCCCTAGGAAACAGCCCAAATAGAGTATTTGTTAGTGTATCTTTGTATATACTGTATGTGTCTATGTCTGAATGTGTGTTTGTTTGCGACACACAATAAAGCAAGGCAAACCATTTAATAAAAGGCAGATACGAACCAAAATACGGAGCCAGACACAAGTGTTTTCTGCCTGAATTAGTTTATAGACTATCCAAACCTATTTATCGTTAATAGGCTATATAAACCACCCAGGGATACCATGAAGAAATGTGTGTGTGTGTGCACGCGCTCGGGTTTATGTGCACGTGTTTGTGTGCGCGTGTGTGTGTGTAGTATTCCTGTCTGTCTCTTAGTGGTTGTTTCTGTGGCCAGCTACACATACTGTCACTAATCAGTGATTGACTGGATGCTAATTGTAAACACTGTGGGCGTTGTTGTCACGGTGACCGATGCGGTAGCTGGACCAGAGCGTTACTCTAGGCGTGACTGCGTATGTGCTAACCTCAATTTAAACAGGCAGAATGTGCCAATGTGAACTCCCTGATCTCATCAGCAGCATAGAGCCACATGAAAAACAAAACACTAATCTAATCCTCTCACTGCCATCTGACTACTGCACACATTTCAAATCAGACAGGACACATAATACCAGATGGTTATATTTATTAGGTGAATAATATCAACACAGCATTAATCCTGCATCTATACTGTACATGTTGGAAGACTTGTTAAGACAAATTGCATCAATGCCATAATCATGCAGAACATTAAATAAAATAAAAACCAGTTCAGATCATCGTCATCAAAATACAACAATTGAAAATCCAGACAGTTTCTTTACGGTTGCCAGTGACCACAACTGTAGAAGGGGCTTCCCAGAGCTAAGCCACATTAAATTCCCTGGTCTGATTCCTCCATTCCAGCTATATGTAATCTGTGAATCAGAGCCGGCCTAGATGTTAAATCACTTGTGAGGCGGCTGAATCTGAGAGCTACAGTATGCAATGCTGCAGGAAAAGACCTCCCTTCTCCAGAAATAAACAATGCTCTGTCCTCACTTCCTCTGGGCCGTGTCACAGAAGCTTTAAAGAGCCCAGAAATTAGCGGCAATTGGACACTTTCAGAACTGGTATTTAGCATGAGCTTGGTTAATAACGTCACAATTGATATCAAAACACACCACCAGAACCTGTACTGGCTTCACCTATGATTTACATTGATCTACTGATGTTTTTTTTATTCCGATGTCAGTGCACTTCCTAATTCCCAGTGTGCTATCAATTGAATATACTGCGCTGGATCCTAACATTATTGGCTGGGTGGCTTTTAGCCCCTGTGGAGTTGCTGATTACATCACAGCTTCAGAGATCTCGTGGGGGCCGGCCCTCCTAGATTTAAACCTGCAGTTCTCATACACCCAACCGAATCAGAGGCTTTATTTTCATTCCCCATACGCCAAAGTGATTTTAACATTAAATCAGAAAGAGCTCTGGCCATTAAAGAGAAATGTCTGTTTTTTTTCTCCACACATCCATTAGAGGCTGAGCCCAGGGCAAGAGACTAGATTGGCAGGAAGGCACTAACAGCTCCCAGCATTAAATCAAAGCGGTCACTCTGGGAGAGGGAGATGCATTGTGGGAACTCCATAATTCAACGCTCATAAAAAGTGGCTAATAATAGAAAAACTGGACTCCTCGGTTACATGTTTGCCTATAAAAATCGAACTCTTAGTAAACCTAAGTAAACCCAAACCTAAGTACCCCCTCTCCCACTTGGGAGAGGGGGTACAAGGTGGTTTGACTGTAGGCGTCGACGATATGACCAAAAATCAATATTGTCTTTAGATATTTTGAAGTTATTATTGTTGCTCAATAATAGAAAAAGAGTGGTTATCTAGTGCAATGAAAGCCTTTTTGTTTTTTTGTTTTTTATATGTGAAACTTTCAAGCCACCATCCTCATTATTAGACATAGGTCTTGGATAAAAATAATACAGTACGTAAACTCCACTGCTGATTGCTTTCACTTATGATAACTGGCGTACGGCTGTTTCAGCTACTAACGTCAAATATACTTATTGTAAGTCGCTTGGAATAAAAGCATGTGCTAAATGACAAAATCTAAATGTAAATGATTGGAACATGCAGTATGTAGACATTATGAATTGTTTTGTTGCTTTGCCCAGCGGATGCGAGACTACATTATGTAAGCTCTTGATTTAGCCTCAGATGTGATGAAGCGAGCAGAATAGAAAAATGTAGCACACTGACATTCCTATATTATCTGGGCCAGGGTAGATAAATAACTCGGGGAAAACATCCGGATGCCACAGTGAAGCGTGATGAATTAGCCTGTCCACCCCCCCCCCACCCCCCAAAACATCCCTGTGGCCACAAAACTGATGGCAGCAGTTCTGTTGTGAAATGCACTTCTCTTCAGAGCTAGGATTCCCTTTACAATCCATCCACACACACTCATTGATATTGAGTATATAACTCAAGACAGTAATGTGGCATAAGATTAAACATATCCGTCTATTGACTGCAAATAAACACTGCATCTATAAAAAATAATGGAGTTTAAATGTTTATGACCTAAAATAGACTCCGTTTGTATATTAAAAATCACAGTTTTTACTCATTTTATGTGTCATGACCATAATATTGATTGAAAAAAACAACCAGGGAAGCAATAATGTTTAAAATGTTTCACACCCTCATAAATATGACGATACGACAGTCCAGGTTATTTCCAGTTAAATTCCCTGTTGGGGGAGGAACTGCAGTCTTAGACGTTCAACATACCTTGTCAAACTGATTGTCATTATTACAGGGACGAATCAGGTTACGCAGGTTTCAGGTCACTGCAGTCAATTTGTTAGCCTTTTTTTTTTTAAAGCACACAAGGCGCACAAAAAAAGTGTATATGCATTGCCTACAGTAATCTGGACCAAATGTTAGCTAACAAATGTGCCAATTATCTGAATCAGAATGCAGAATATACACCTTTTCCATCAGCTTATAGTATGTAGCACCAGTAGTCATTCAGAGACAAGGGGCTGGAATGGATGCATTTTAATACTACAGAAATCAGCACTGCTGTCCATTCCTCGCACACGCATCATCCGTATACACATAAAGCAAACCAAAACCTGTCCAGCCAGGAAAACACACGTCGTGGTGCTGAGTCATCATGCCCACATATATTATTCATTAAACCTCCAGTCCAGATGTGCCCGCTTATGCTTACTGATCAATTTCTCGGCGTAGTAGTGCCACTATCGGTACACATACCTCCCCCTGCCCCTACCCCTCCGAAAATAACCAATCACCACGCTCGCCCTCTGCCTGAAATCTATCCATCCTTCTGAACAAGTGGGTTGGACTAAGGGGTGGTGGGGGGGGAGTTCAGGAAAACAAAATTCAGTGATGTATGATTTTTTTGGTAATATTTAGGGTGTTACGTTATTGTTATGTTATGGGATTAAAAGACGTGGTCCCCTGCTTGCAACCCAACCTGGCTATATGCCATTTGAAACTAGTGTGCGTGGTTTCAGAAGCAGCCGTGTCACTAAGAACCCAACTAGAAGCACAGAAGGAGAACTGTGATTGTGTACTTCTCAACTGGCAGATGTTAGGGAGGACATGCATGGGCGCCTATGCATGCGTTTGCGAACTCTACGCTCGTGCTGCGCGCGGGTGAGCTGTGCTCAAACCCTCACCAAAAGTTCGATAGGTTTACACAATATTCACACAATATATACAGTATATATATATATACAAAAAAATTCACAATAACAGCTTAAAGGGAATTGGATGGAAGTTATCTCCACCTGTTCCAACACAGACTGTGGTGGAAACCTTACAGCATACTCTTTAAGAACTGCAGGTAACCGACTAAGTCAGGTTTCTCCCGAATCAACAGCACACAATTCTAGATGTAGCTTGATATTTGTTTACGCTCACACACACACACAGCTGCCCTGCTCAATGGTGAGTGAAAACACACGTTATGCGTCTGTGCGTGCGCATGTCCATCTGTAAAGTTTCTTCCTGAGAGGAGTGGTCATTTGACACCGTATCAGCATTACAGTGGCAGAAGATGAGTGTTGTCATGCTAATAATTCAGGGAGGTGTTATGTCGAAGACGACTTTCGCATCACAAACCTCCTCACTCTGCAGCCCAGCCAACCGTTTAAGGAAGCAGATGTCAACTCAAAATGCCACAACAGCTACACGCTCAAATGTGGGGAGCTAAAAAGTTTTAAAAACAGCACCCACCCCGGGCTTTGGCATTAGAATGTGTTGTTGAAACAGTATTAAAAGCAAATGGCTAATCAGTCAAGCGCATCATTGAGCTTGGTGCTGTAGAAAACAAAACAAAATAAATTTTAAAAAAAAGGGTGCACCCATTCACCCTGAGGCACTGAAAACCGTTGCGAGGGTTCTCATCTTTTCTTATTCCTACGATTTGATTTGGCTTCAGTGCTTTAGTAGCCTCTCACACTTTGTTTTAATTTGATTAGAAAAAACAGCTTCAAGGTTACACGATGTTTAACAGCATTTGCTTTCCCACACTTTCTCGCTGTGTTTCAACTTGTTATCTCCTCGAAATAAACAGATATTTTAGCATGTCAAGTCGTGGCCTAACCTTGACACACGACGCCGAAGCAAAACTGTGCGTCAAGCTTTGCACAATGTTAAAAAGAGACTCTTTCAACCATGGCGGACCATCTGATATTTAAATCCAGAGACTCCATAGATTATATTGTTTCGAATAATTGGCATGAGGTCCAGGTCAAATATGGCCAGAATTCCCCTTTAAAGAAAACAGCAGAGTGCTGTCAATAACCTAGCAGAGAAAGTGAATGAAGTACAGAGGCTAACTCACTGTCACTTAGCATTTATTGACGGCAGACAAATTAAGACTGATATACTTTGCTACTTTGGATACACTTCTGTTAAAGTACTTCCAATTAATACAATAGGCTACATACACAGTACAATAAGTCTTAAATAAATAAATAAATAAATAAATAAATAAAATGAAATTTCATGGTGGAAATATATATATATATATATAAGTTGTATATTTATTTACCAGGCTGAAAAAAACACATTACCCCACAAATATTACACCCCTCTACAGCACTCCTAGTTGTGTTTCAAACATACAGTATAAACAGTGAACTGAGTAGGACATTTATGGCACTAGGGTCCTTTAAGGCAACCGAGGGGACTTTAAAAGCACTTTAAAAGCACGCTGCATCACTCACATTATGTCCATGTGACCACGACTACAAGTTTACAACCCAGTGTCATTCTAATTAACAGCATGGGGATGCAAAGAAGACAGAGGTGTCTGCCCAAGGCCTTTAACATCTGGCTGTCAGGTTCCATGTAGTTCTTCATCAAGAAAGTGCCCTTCAGTTTCCCCAGCACCACTAACTCCATCATCACAGACATGACAGCCCCCCACTAGATATTACACAGGACTATGGAGCACACACACACATACACACACACTAATAGTCATAAACATGCATTGAGATTATGACAGAGAGAGATAAAAGATAAAGGGAGAGAAGGAGAGAGCAAGAGGGAAATAAAGCAGTTGTGTAGTACCAATCAAATGTACACATAATTCATAATATATAATTATAATTAATAAAATATTAATGTGACACATAGCACTTGCAGATACAATGGTAAGCTGTAGCTGGGTGTTGATATACTGCACATAATTTTTTATAATTTATTAATTTATTTTAATCATAGGGCTGATTGTCTTAAGCCAGTAATTTATGCTTTTTCAACCCGTGTCTTTTAATAACATAGCATGGAATAGAACATACAAAATTCTGTTTTTTGTCTAAGCGGAGGGTAGCACTCAAGTCACATAAGTAGCCAGGGCAAAAAAGTTATGCCAATGTTTATTTGGCCATGTCAAGATCAATATGGCACCATTTCAGCCATGTTGGATAGTCTAGTGGTCTGGGTGTTAGGGCTGGTAGTTTTTACATGATCAATAGGAGTAACACTGAAAGTTACAGTTGCTGTGGTTGGTTTTTCCAGTGAACTAGATTGTTAGAATTACAATTAGGTCATTTAGCAGACGCTTTTATCCAAAGCGACTTACATTTACATGGTGCTATTACATGGAGCAGATAATAGTCAGGCATCTTGCTCAAGGATGGTTACAGGTACTGTAGGCCTCTATGGCTCAAACCCACGACCTTCCGGATGGGAGTCCAACACCTAGACCACTAGACTATCCTGCCCCCTTGTTCTACGTTTACTTCCTTTTCACTGTGTCATTTTGGCCTTGACAGACCACAAACAATGACTTTGTTTCCAAATAAACATCTGTGAGAGATTCTGTCCGATTGTAAACGGAACTCCTTCCTGTTTTGAACAAATCGTTCAGTTCAGAAGGTTCATAACAAACCGTTCAATAAATCTAATACATCTATATCATGATGTCAAGATCAATATGGCACCGTTTTTTGCCATGTTGGATAGTCTAGTGGTCTGGGTTTTAGGGCTGTGCTATATTGTATCGTCTATGATATACCGGTACAATTCCTTTCATGAGATGAATTTGTCACCCCTATTATATTGACGATATAGTTGATGTTTATCAATTAAGTCAGAATCTGTGTTTATATTTCAAATTTGTACTTTTTTGAATCATTATTGTATTTACTGTATTATTATATTGCATGTACATATACTGTTTGGATGTTTTGTAGCATAGTTTAAGAATTGTTAAATTTGCACTATTTAAACATTATTTTTTTACAGAAGAAAGGTATTTTTACAACATTTCCATTAGTTTTTCCTGGGGTTAGATTATGAATCCTGGGAGTATTGGCGTTTGCACTGTCACTGGAATTTTTCACTAGAATTTAATTTCATATTCTAATTTTAGCCTACTTATTTGGTATAGTTTAGTAGGCTATTTGATGATGGTCAGGATTAAGTTTAAAATTTTTGGATCAATGTTTATGTTTGTACGGCTCTCAAGACTGTATGCTGATGTGACTTGTGGCCAAAAATATCGTCATGTTTGGTTGCCGCAAGAAATACCATGAAATATCGAGATATAGTTTGAAGTCTATTTCACCCATCCCTACTGGGTGTTTAACACCCAGACAGAAGGTCATGGGTTTGATCCCGGCAGTTGTTCTACCTGTAAGCATCCTTGAGCAAGATGCCTAACCCCTACCTGCTTCTAATACTTGTAATTGTAGTCATTGTAAGTCGCTAAATGACCTAATTGTAATGTAGATGCATGCATAAGAAGGAAGCCGTGTCATGTGATCTATATGGGCCCACACGAGGCTTCCGTGGCTGGTGGTTGTCATATGATCAATGGGAGTGACACTGAAAGTTACGGTTGCTGTGGTTTGATAACTTTTTCCAGTGAACTAGATTGTTCTACGTTTACTTTCTTTTCGCTGTGTCATTTTGGCCTTGACAGACCACTAACAATGGCTTTGTTTCTAAATCAACAACTGTGAGAGATAGTGCTGTCCGATTGGAAACGGAACTCCTCATGTTTTAAAGGAATTGTTCAGTTCAGAGGGTTCATAACAAACCGTTAAATACATCTAATACAGCTATAGCTTAAGGGACTCTATATATATGTCAGCTACTATATAAAACAAAACTAGAATTTAAATAGTCCCATCATGTTGACAATATGGTATTTAATCATACATTAAAAGATATGTCAAATCCCCTAAAACACAAATAATTAAAATTATACAATAGATTAAAAACGTAAAACTCATTTTCCAACCCTTCAGGGGGTCCGGAAAGCCACTGGACTAAGGTTCTTTAGCAGTGTTAAACGATGCTGACGGAGTTATGAAGCGTTTCAGTGTTTCCACAAATTCCATCAGCAGAAACACATCAGCGCTGGCAGTCAGAGTTCGAACGCTCAGTGCCACTCTGTGTTAAGTTGTCTGGGTTCCAGCTAAACGTTAGCCACTTAGTAATGAGCTCCCAATAGCAACATCGTCTGCGTCTGACATTTTAACACTTTGAAAATACCTGAGAGATCCAATATGCCTGCTGCCCGCCAACTGTGATGCTGACATCAGTGCCAGCTGTTGACAAATCCTTGAGAATGGTGATTAAATTGCAGTGCTCTAATGGGGACATACATTATCACACCATCATAAATCTTTTGCTTTCTCCTGTCTGCTACTTACAAGTAGTGTCCTTTTGACAGAATATAAATGAACAACAACATTGATCATTAGTATTATACATTATATCTATGTTATATCTTGGGATTTGAGAGTACTCAGTACTCAGTTAATCTCTACTCTGGTGTAAATCGATGTTAAAAAAATAATCTGTACACCTCTATTGGTGCACCTTATCTCTTTAATAACTACTGCATTCTATACTGGTGTTGCTGTCTCCTCCTTATCTGAGAGAGAGAGAGAGAGAGAGAGAGAGAGAGAGAGAGAGAGAGAGAGAGAGAGAGAGAGAGAGACTGCGGGGGAAAAGATGAATGTGGCCGAGCGTTGCAGTTTATCATCTCGTGGGGCCGTCCGGAGGTGGCAAACACTCTCCCTGAGCCCCACTGTATCCCCCCCCCCCAAGGTCAAACAATATAGAAACCAAGGTGACCAAGGACACACAAATACACACACCAGTCCAGAAGTATGGCAGTCATTTGGCTCATTATGATCAATACTAGATGTACTACCAGTAGGCTAGCCTACATAACATCCTCTGACCATGTTGCGTTTTGCTTTCAGGGGTTTCGGGATCACAGCAGGGTGCTTGGGGGTGACGACCCAGTATATAGGACACAGCAAACACTTGAGAAGAAGAGATCAATTGTAATAATCAATTGTAACTGAAATAAATAAAAAAAACAAGACTCAGTTATCTCATCTTAAGGCCAAATAAAACACCAGCATCTAAGATGTCTTTGTTGTCTGAAAAAAAAACGGCCACACCTGAGTCAACGTTGTTCTCCGCCCTGGTAAAATATCCTCAGTGACCAAAGCTCATTTAAGCATATTATTAATTTAGGCACGTAAATACTAAAACAAAGCAGAAACTCATCTGGAGTCTGCACTGTTGACGAAATGCATCCCTAAAGCATTGCCTCTCACGTTGAGGATGAAATAATCAGGCACACTTTTAGAGTTTGACCAAATGTTAAGAAAAATCAGCTTTGGCTGTTAATTTATGGTGCTGTCGCTGGGCGTCACTTCTGGTCATTGGATGACCATATCAACACATTTAGGATGCATCATTTGGAAAAAATCAATTGGAACATGACCCGTTTGTTTTGATTCGAGGTCATGAAAAAACCGGGAGAATAATGCCACTGCAACTCGAAGGCAGTGAGAAGCAAGCAGGAGCCAGCAGCTAGTGGCCAAGTTGCTAACGGTAACCAGCAACAGGCAGGTACCCAGGCTAGTGGAGAATTGCGCTAGCTTGCATGTAGTAAATATGACATAGTGCTATTGCCAATCCTAATAAATAAAGAGCCCTGGAAACGCGCACTCACACACCCACAGATGTGGGTGTGATCAAAAAGTCCAATAACATATTAACATATTAGACTACTGACTAATGTCAAGAGCCCAATACAAAAGCCGTATAAAAGCAAAAGTAAGCCCCCATTTTTCCACAGGTCTATTTCTGGCTAGCACACCTGCATTGCATAGTCACTCATGTGGGATTAATACTGAAAGAAATGTTGTTCAACACAAGTATCAGGCCCTTTTCTTTTGAAACCATGTTCTCAATCTCGACAGATTAAAAGGCCTTGTAAACATTTGAGAGTGAAACAGCCTGGAGGTTAATATAGTAGTTGATACTGAAGTTGAACATAAAAAGGGACAGAATAGTGGCACTCAGAGAGATGGAATCTAATAATAGCTGAAGTGAGATAGGTCAGATTAGGTCAATTTGTAATAACATGATGGCCATAGAAAGCACAGTACACAAGATATACCCACATACCGCCACTACACACACACATACACACACACACACACACACACACACACACACACACACACACACACACACACACACACACACACACACACACACAAGGAATTCAATTTCAAAATGCATTTCAAAACCACTCATTTTGAAAGCTTCTCCAAACACAAATTTGGAGCACAAAATAATAGCTGGGCCGACTCGAAGAAAAGCAAATTACAACACGTCAGCACTTTGTAAAAACACAGCGAACACTAAATAGCAGCATAACGCCCACACAGATACTTCTCCTAACCCCAGCAAAGTCACGCTAAGCATGTAGCACATGCAGAGGGTTTGGACATGTCCAGTCTCCAAGTAGGATGTCTGAGCCAAGCATTGTTGAACCCTTGAAAGGTGGGGATGGGTGCGTCCTCAACTCTCTGTTCTCGGTCCAGATGTTTCTTGTTGTCGGGCTAAGCTAGCAGGGAGAGGGAGGGAGGGGATTACACAACTCTATTCCCCAGCTCCCCCCACCCCCCGGTCTTTCTCTAGCCACATAGTCAAAGCTGAGAGAATTGGGAAAATTCAGGAGGTTGAACACAAAGAAACTTAAATAAACAAAAACCACCAGAAAATTGTATATGTATAACACACCTGCATGACACTAATTGGGTTTCACTGAAACCGGGAAAGTACATTAACATGGATTTTGTTTATCTAAGGGATTTAAGGATTACGGCCCTCAAGAGAATCACAACCTCAAAGCTATCAGAACCTCAACAGGCTAACAAGTTCCCACTACTTTATTCTCATTTTTCCTATAATAAGGAAGCAAAAAACTCGAGCATATCCGCTTGTTTGAAGGGGCATGGCTCCTAACTGGGAAGTATATTACTGATTAATAATAAAAGTATATTACTGATTAATAAAACTTAAGTATGAAATGAGTTTATGACTCATTTACCATTACTGTATGTACAGTACAGAGAGGGCACAGGACAGTAGTGGTGTACTGGCACACAAAATAACATGGCCTAAACATTCAAATCTAAAATATATGGAGCTATTTTTTAAGATATCAAAATAGATTTTAAATAAGTAATACTATTTTGATCTTGAAATCCTCAATATCATTTGGGTTAGGGTAAAAAAAGAACATAAATAAATATTTAAAAACTGACCTGTAATCCCAACTGCCCACATTAACAACCACTCCAAAAGAGGGATATAAAGAAGGTGTAACTAAACCACCAGTCTTAATTACTTTGGTCTTGCTAAGGCCTGTGTAAACTTTTCTGTCCACCACAGTGTGTGTAAATCACAGTTGTTGTCAGATCCCGGTGTAGTTAAGGTAAATCTTTGTCTGCTAATATGGGGAGGGAAGGTAAGTGCTTGCAGAGGACCAGAGGAGCAGTGTATGCCAGTCAGTCAGAGACACGCTCAATTTGACAGAAAAAAGGCCCGCTAAAAGCTTTCTTTCAATCAGACGTTTTTTCAGTCCACCGTCTGTTTTCTTTATGCCCTTTGATTACCCTGGAAGCTTCCGGCATTATTTCTATGTTGCTGAGCATTCTTTTCTTCACACTCTGTTGATTTCATTATGCTAAAACCAAGCTGGTGGCAGATTTAACTTTCTTTTTTCTTTTCTTTTTTCACCCTTAAGCTTTCTAGATGGAAAAAGGGATTGCGCATGCTAACCTTTTGCATTCTTCTAGCAGGCAATTCTAAGAAATTGGTTTTAGATACATCATCAATCAAAGCTGGACAGGACAACCTGTCTTGTGTAACAGAAAAAATATGGCTGCAGTCAATCCCAAAAACCCACACTATCCTTTATCGGCTGGTATTTGCTGGTTCAGTTATAAATCAGAAAAGGAATGAGAATAGTGATAAATGTTTGACCAGGTGCATCTTAAGCAGGGCATTATGTGAGCGGACCGTCCGATGAAAAAGATTATACTCTACAGATTGGCAGGCTAGTTGCAAATGTGTCTGCCAACTGTCAGGTGATATCAACACCTGTACATAAAAAAACAGATCTGTTTCGGCTACCTTAAGTAGGGTAAGTCACGTAGTAGTACTTTTAGTACATTTTCTTCCTGTTCAAATTATTTTCCATTAGCTGCTTCCTCTCAGAGAATTTCCATATTTCCCCCTAACACTGTGGCTAAGTCCGCCTTTAATGCTTATTGAAACAAATTTGTAAATGCCTAGGTTAATCCAGTAAGATGCGATAAAAGCTAAAATCAAGTGCTGCCATTTATAGGTGTGCCTGAAATGTTTTTTATCAGAAAATGAATTTAATTGAAATTTTTTCCACAAATAGCCCCACATTAAATAAGCAGTTGGCATCTAAATCAATAGAAATGATTTAGATGTATGATGTTTTTGAGAAACAATGGAAGCGGACGGTAGATGAATACAAATGAGTTCTTGTCTTGTTGAGGGGTTAATTTATGGCAAACGCCAGCGGGAAGACTTAATAGCGGGTCAAGGAAGCTACGTAGTTGATGATTTAACAAAAGTTCAGTGGTGCATTAACCAGGGCCAGCAGTCACACAGTACGATCAAATACAATTATGTACTGTTAAAACAAAAGAAAGCATGTGAATACAATATGGAGGGAAAGGTTTACGGTCCAGAACAGCCGGCCTATATTTGGTAAACGGTTTCATTTACAATTAATTTGCTGTGCCCTAAAGATGGAACGGGTGGAAATAATCCCTTCCGCCCTCTGCTACCCACAACACGCTGTTCCACTTTGTTTGCATGATTAACAAGAGTGGAGGAGATCAATACCGACTGGCCTTTCACGGGATTGTGTCTAACGCTGTAACCCTACCTTTGTGCTCTTCCTACTGCACAGCCAATTATGTGATAGGATCAATATGTGTCAGTAATGGGATATTGGCGCTTTCCCTGGTGCTGCTATGGTGATGCCTTACAAAAATCTATGGCCAGTAAAACGCAAGGAGCACTTCTTTGCTTGGTTGCCACAAGGCAGCACGTCACAGGAATGAATAATAGGCGTTCCCTTTCGGCTATAAGAGAAAATATATAAAGGTTGCTTATTTTACTTCCTGTTAGTGTGTATGTGAGTGTGTGTGTAGGCAAGAGTGGGGGGGGGGGGGGTGGATAGGGAACAATTGTGCTCCCTGAGCCCAAAACAAATCCTTAACAAACTACCGCAGTTAACCGCCAACGTCAACCAACAAAAATTAGACACCCAGGCACAACGCTGCACTGACAACAGGTAAAACGTGACAATGTCACAACGTACTGCGCTATTGATATATCAGTCAAAACCTGCAGCAAAAAAAACAATAAAAAAAGTTCCAGTAGGGAAGAGACTCCTGGCATTTGTTTTGACGTGCCACCGCGATCACAAGCCCCGGTGCTTTCCTCTCTTCGCGTCCTCCTCTGTGGAATGATGGCGCCCAGCAGAGCGTAGCTGGGTCCCAGCGCCAGTCGGGGCCTTGCACGCCTGAATGCTCACACCAATCACACCCAACAACCACAGTGCAGATGGAGCCTCTTTAGAAGGCACTCTACAAGAGGCTTCCTGAGCTAATTGACTTGTGTGATATGGCGAAAGGGACAGTATGTTTCATTCAGCTGTACGCTGGGACATCTTTACCAAGGTTTAATGGACTAGTGGGTTTGTGACGCCATCCAAACACAACGCTGGTATGACCTTTGTGAAAAGTAGTTCCTTTGAATTCAAGGATTTTATGACAATTGGAAGAAAAATGGTAATCTGCTAATCCCTCCCGGGTATTATGTATGGATACATATGATTCATATGGAAATATCCTGCCCAGGATATTTGTGGTAGCATAACGTAATTCAACCATTGAATTTTTATTTTTACGAAGTTGCAGCATTTATGCTAACATTGTGTCTAACTTTAGGCTACTGACTGACAATGAGACGTTAAATTAGCATAGATGCTACAATTTACACATTTTTATATATATATAAAAATGTCTAAATTGTAAATTATAAATCACCATTCATACTGGTTTGCATGGGGGATTAAAAATAAAAAATGTTGAGCCTAATAACCGCTCTTACAAGGATATTTATTTTACTACAAAGACAATTAATTGTAAAAAAAAAATGATTACTTAACATACTATAGTATGTTAAAAGTTCGCAGATATAAAATCCTAGCCCAATATAAACGTTTTACTATGCAACACAAAGTCACATTATGATTACTTGAAACCTGGTAAATAATGCATTTAATACACAATAAAAAGTATTTATTTCTGAACATATCTAGAATACTATGTGCACATACATAGCATGAAGTGAATGACCTCACTATTGGGTCTTACAGCAACAGACAATGGTAAAAGTGTCCTAATAGTGTTTTCCCCACAGGGCTTCTTATTAAAAAGCCAAAGCTAAGCCCAATGACATTTCACCAGTTCTTCCCATAGGTTACAATGGGACATATTTAGAAGAGCAGCTTGCCTTTACCAGCCATACATTAAACACTGGCTATATTTAACAGTCCAACTCCAGCCACATATTGCACAATTGTCACATTTTCCCCAAGGTTGGGGTCAAAGGATTTAAGCAACCTCAGCATTGGGTCACCTGGCAAAGGAAAAAGACATGGAATCCCCCGGCCTATCGCCCGTCTTTCAATCCCATTAGCCTTCCGTGGTGTCCCAGCTGCGCTACAAAGGAAGTGTTTATAACGAGCTCCATTAGCGGTATTACCTGCATCCGGCAGGCGAGGGGGTCAGAGGGGTCAACAGAAGACCAAACGCTGAGATTAAATTACTCCTGAGGGAAGGTGGTCTACTAAAGCCCCCCGCACCACCCTAGTCACAAAGGAACTAGAAGGGAGGCCAGGGAGATCTAAAAGTAGTATGTGGGCTGGAATTCCCAGTTCTCTCTTGTCTCTGTCAACACGGTATTACAATTAGGTCATTTGGCAGATGCCTTTTATCCAAAGTCACTTCCAATTCCATTCTGAGCAGATAGGGGTTAGGCATCTTGCTCAAGGATGCTTACAGGTAGGCCAACCCTGGGGCTCGAACCAAAGACCTTCCGGCTGGGCGTCTAGCACCCAGACCACTAGACTATCCTGACGCCCCATGGCCACAACGGAGGCAGTTTAATACACACGTGTGCATCTATAACATCACACGGTAGAAACCCTGGCGCTTCATTACCAGGATTAGAAACAGAGGAGAGCCCATCTGCTGCAGCTCGGTAGCACGCACTGTCACAGCTGGGACCCGGGCAAGGAGAAGGCTACACTGGATGCTAGCGAGCCCGCCGCATGGTGTGTGTCGTGGAGCCCGGAGCACTCACACACTGCTGGAGGTCACCGAGAGGAGCCCCGGGCACCGCCTGGGGTGGAAACACAGCTACTGTAAAAGACACACACACACACACACACACACACACACACGCACACACACTGTACATACACGCGCGATCGCACATTCAAAGACACAAAATGACACACAGGCACACACACATCTAAACATGGGGGGCCGCGGGGCCGGGCCCCGCGCCCCCACCACCCGCACGGCACGCCACCCCCAACCAACAACAACAAGCACAACAAAAGCAAACTCAC
>JAOEHI010051593.1:7086-18338 GCA_025447815.1 Percopsis transmontana | reverse complement strand
AGGGGTTACATGGTGCTATTACATGGAGCAGGTAGGGGTTACATGGTGCTATTACATGGAGCAGGTAGGGGTTAGGCCTCTTTCCCCTTCCAGCTGCTCGGAAGAAGGATGACTAACCGTCCAACCTGAGGCTACATCGCCGAGGCAGGAGGGCATTAGGTTGGTGTCCACTTGAGAAAGTCCCACAATGGAGTCAGACAGAAGGCCATGATATTTGTGAGTGAGATTGCAATTACAATTAGAGCGTTTAGCAAACGCTTTTTATCCAAAGTGACTTGTGTTGGAGCCACAACGAAAACATTAGAATTTAGAAGAGAAAACCTGTAAGAGATATTTTGAGTTCGATTATTATGACACTTGATTTATGAAATAGTTTACTTACTCTTGATTGTGTAACCCAAAGGAGATTGTGATGTGTCACTTACTATACCTAATATTTACCTGATACCTATGTGATCAGATAAGAAACAACTGCAGACTGACTTTACCCTTTTTGATTTTACCATGAAAGAGGACCAACCTTTATGTGTTCTTCTGAGACAGACAAAATAGTCAGACTTCAGAGTCGGACAAAATACTGAAAATAATAACTTTGAATAATGAAACTCCAGAGGCTTGCTGTTATACCATGGTCAAATAGGGGTTTGAAATATATTTGTCTTCACATTTGCTTAATCCCCATCATGGAATTGGACAAGATTAGAAAGCAGACCACTTTAATAATGACCAAGTTAAAATCTAGCGTCTGAAACCAACCTCAGAGTACCTTTCCTTGAGGAGACTAATACCATAAATAAACGGTATTCATTTATAATTTCTACAGACGATTGAGGACATTAGGAGGGTCAAAGGTGACGGATGATGTCACGGTTTGCTGTCTCCTAGGCAACGGAGGTTGAAATGATTATGCAATGCCAGATGGGAAAATGTGGGGGACAGATGTATTATGTGTGTGATATTATTGTTATTGTTCGATAAAATGTATCATTAAATGCAATAAATACATTTCCTCATTAATGATATAGCCTATGATCTATACCGAAGTAATCTATAGTCAAGGGATATTCTTGGCCTGAGTTAACACACCGAGAGGGCACGACGGTTGGCGGATTATTCGTTCTGGAGTGGCGCCACCTAGTGTCATATTATCAGTCCTACGCATCATCCTCGTATTTCTTTTTGTCAACGACCCCCTCGTGTGTGCCCATTAAGTTAATTTACTCGTTTAAAGGGGGTTACACTGTGGAATATAACACTTCGGTTGACTTTAATCCCCATTCCCACATTTGTTCTTCTTATCACAGTTACAAAGGAATGTGGACATAGAGGCTTGACCCCTGTGTAAGCCAACTCTGCATGCCTCACTTAATAATAACAATAATAGTAGTGATAGTGATAGTGATAATATTTCTACATTACATTACAAAACTTCTCACTCGCCGGTTAGGTTAGGTTATGTTAGGCAAGCTAATTGGTGGAATGGGAAAAACGGCCTTTCATTGCTGAACGGGGACCGGGCTCAAAAAGGAAAAACCCCATGCTTACGTTTCTTAGATTATACCAAGGGCTTTTCTCGGGCGCGCAGTTATAAAATGTGTGGAATGACAATCGTGAGCAACAAATTCTCGAAATGGCCCTCCTGTAGTAATGTGACGTTCGGCCGCAGTCCACCTCATAACTGCGCACCGAAATGTTGCCCCCAGTCCCACGACCGAGTTGCCGAGTTGTTTCCGGCCTCCAACTGTGTCAGTTACGGTAAGGTGGACCCGCAGTGTCCAGCAGGATCAGGTGATCCAACATCCAAGCGTAGGCTGACTGGGGAAAATGCAAAATGACATATAGCAAATGTCGAAGGATAATTCATTCACGTTTTCGGATACACTTTCAATTTATATCGCGTCGTTGGAGCGCTGACGTAACGATGGCGCGTTAGGGCTGGTGCGTAGTCGCGATTTTGATATTTCAGTTTATGAAAAGTCATATTTACGGACATATTTTGGTTTCAACATGGGGCTGTGCTACAGTTTGCGTCCCCGGCTCTTCGGTGATTTGAGCGGGTCTATTTCCAACGCCGCCTCGGACTCGGAGCCACCAGACACCGCGGTCCCTCCTCCCCGCGCCGGGGGACCTCGTCAGGAGGACGCCGGGGGAGTTGGCGAGACTTCAGCGCTCCGCCTCGGGGACTCATCAGCCAAGCTCCCGGCCCGTGGAGACACGGGCACCGACGGTGTCCTCATCCAAAACGGGGGTGGCGGAGGGGGAAAGGCGGGGAAGGAGCGTAGTCGACGCTTACAGCTGCTTCAGAAGCCGAGTAGCCAGAAGCAGAAAAACTGGGACAAGCTACTGGTGGAGGAGAAAGAGGCCGAGAAGGAGGCGAAGAAAGTCAGTAAGAACATTGATCGAGCTCTGAAAGAACTGAAACGGGAGTATAAACAGACACACCGGCTGCTGTTACTAGGTAGGTTGGGATTTTTATTGTCTCTAAAGGCCTGGTTGTTGCTGCGAATAAGCTACTAGTGGCTGTCAGTGATTAACGATGAAGATGGTCACCAGTGGGCCTGTAATTCTGTCGGTGTAAATATTAAATAATCGCTATACAAAGGCTTACATACATAATACACATATAATGTAGGCCAAGATACCTGTTCGTTTTCTTAGGTTGTTTGTTTCTAGTGTAGTGTATATAGGGTGTGTAGTGTTTATAGTTTTCTGGTGTAGTGTATATAGTTTTCTAGTGTAGTGTATATAGGGTGTGTAGTGTTTATAGTTTTCTAGTGTAGTGTATATAGTGTGTGTTGTATAGGCCTATATAGTGTGTGTAGTGTTTATAGTTTTCTAGTGTAGTGTGTATATAGTGTGTGTTGTATAGGCCTATATAGTGTGTGTAGTGTATATAGTGATGCTTATGTCCAGATAGGAAAACAGGGCTTATTAAAACTCGTTATCCGATTGGCTGGGTTTTCTGTTGTAGGTTAGCCGTAGGCCTAATATGTCATGCAAACATGTCTCTGGTCTCTGGAGTCTCTGGTAGGTTGTCAATTACACTATACAACATACTGTAAAACTTCAAATAAAAGCCTGAGCTTTTATTAGCTTCAATCACGGAACTGACCCTACCTGTATTTGGGACATGGGACAGGCCTTTAATTAATTAATTTAGCCAAAAACTCTTACTCAGCAAAGATGGGAAATACTATAAAATTGAATATTTAAACCACTATATATTACTTGCATAAAAATTAGAACAATATTCACAATTCAGATACATTTTTCTGAAAGATTATTTTGATTGGTGGACCATTACGGACTAATATATTATACACTGGCAACACTGAAATTACGGGTCTCAATGAATGAAATGTATTAAAGATCAAAATCTTTACTGAACATTGTGTAATTTGTTAAGAACTAAATTATGTAACAACGGTCAATGGAAACCAAAATCACCAACCGATTGAGGGCTGGATTCAAACTCACACCGAAAACCCAAGTAAACAACTGAAATCACAGGCTGTTTGTGCGTGAATTTCATCACGGCAACTCATGATGTGACTCAGTAGTGTGCATGGCCCCTCACGTGCCTGTATGCACTCCCCACAACGTCTGGGCATGCTCCTGGTGAGACGGCGGATGGTGTCCTGGGGGATCTCCTCCCAGACCTGGGTCAGGGCATCAGTGAGCTCCTGGTCTGTGACGCTACTTGGCGGCGGCGGATGCACCGATACATTGTGTCACAGACGGTCACAAGTGGATTCAGGTCTGGGGAACGTGAGGGCCAGTCAATGGCAATAATGCCTTTGTCATCCAGGAACTGTCTACACACTCTGGCCGCACGAGGCCGGGCATTGCCCTGCACCAGGAGGAACCCGGGGCCCACTGCACCAGCGTAAGGTCTGGCGATGGGTCGGAGGATTTCATCCTGGTACCGTTGGCTGGTACCGTTGGCTAGCACGTTGGCTAGCACGTTGGCTAGCACGTTGGCTAGCACGTGTGCGACCCTCCAAGGATATGCCTTCCCAGACCATCACTGACCCACCGCCAAACCTGCCATGCTGGATGATGTTGCAGGCAGCGTAACGTTCACCAGGGCGTCTCCAGACTCTTTCACGTCTGTCACGTGTGCTCAGTGTGAACCTGCTCTCATCTGTGAAGAGAACGGGGCGCCAATGGCGGAGCTGCCAATTCTGGCGTTCTCTGACGAATGCCAGTCGAGCTGCACGGTGCTGGGCTGTGAGCACAGGTCCCACTCGAGGACGTCGGGCCCTCATGCCACCCGTATGGAGTCTGTTTCTGACAGTTTGGAGCTGGACTGCCTGTGCAACCTGAATGGGCCTCATGGGCCTGAATGGGCCTCATGCTACCAGTAGTGACAAAGACACCAGCAAAACACAAAAGTTTAATGGTACATTTGTATGTACAGTCTACGTAGCTTAGAACTAGCTCTATACATCCAAAGAACTTCTATAAAAACCAGTCCAGGCGTCTAATTGAGACAGGCGTTTAGTTGTCAAAACCTACTAGGCTTTTATTTGAAGTTTAATGGTAACTGTCATTGCTAAATCAGCAGGCATTTTCACATTGTAGTCCATTAAGTTTCTATAAGCCTTTGCCTGCATTTGGCTGGTCAGTGTTTTAACTAGGATCAAGCAAGTTTATTTCCCTGTATTTTAAATGTTCAGTGTATCTTAAAAGTTGGCACATACACATATAAGCCTAACCTATCTAGTTCCTATCAGGTATACAGTATATTGCAATTACAACAAGCAGTGCTTATAATGAATTGTTGAGCCACGAACACCTATTTGGCAGCAACATGAACCACATTTTCAGTTTCAGTTCAGCTCCCATGTAAACGGCTGTCATTAGTTAAACATGGGCAAGTATGACTAACTATTCCCAAGGCACTCGTCATGCCAACCTCAGTCATTCCTCTGGGACGTGGCTGAGAGAGCCAGAGCGTGTTTGGAGTGTGTTGCTGGATCATGTCAGACCCTTATCTGCCATCTGGGTCGGGCTATTGTCCATCACCACATGTGTGTATCTGTCCGGCTCCTCTTATTGAGGGGAAGCTTTGGGCCGCTCTGCACTCCTGTTGCAGAGCGAGAACTGGCGGTTTGTGTTCCTCTGAAAGGGGACACCTTCCAAATAGTGTTACATTTCAAGTCAACATATGCAAACTAATCTGGGTCACTTTATCTGTTTGTATGCAGGAATTTAGTGGAATAACAATGCCGGAACACACATCTTAAAATGGGGTCACCATTTTTTTTCATGTGTGCCATTTCATCAATGTATGTTTATAATTTGTACAGGTAGTATCATAACAAAACATAAACTACTAGTAGATTCTAATAATATAGACTTAGTTACAGAAAACATAACAAATAATTGTCTGCATTTACTTATGTACACACCACACTGTACATTTACAGCCTTTTTTAGCAGACGCTTTTATCCAAAGCGACTTACAATCAGTACATTTGTCAACAGTTGAACCGGTAAGCCACCAGTTATTGCAAGCAAACAACATTCTGTTAGAATAATGACAGCATCATGTCATCACGGTTACTTAGCATATGCATTTTCAGTATACATTACTAAATATATTAAAATATCAATATAAAATATCAAAGATAATTAATTGCTAGCAGCCTAAGTACCAGCAATACGCTTAATATTCTAAGAGCTGATCTAACATAGCAGAAAGGAGAAGAGAAGGAGGATTTATTATTATTTTATAAATAAGGAAAGGACGATAGACATAAGATAAAGGATTGTTATAGAGGACTTCTGTTAGTGGGTTCAGTGCTATGAGGTAGAGACACATGGTCACTTGGAAGTCAACCAACTGTCAGGTTTCAGTAGGTTTCCTTGCTCACCTAACTCACCAGACTTCAAGAACGGCAGAACAGCAGAGGAGCTATAGGAATGTCTTGTGTAGAGTCAGGTGAACTTTGCCTCCCTCTGAACGGTTTTATCACTGACCATCAGCGAACTTTGCTACCGATCCACTGAAGTTCCCAGTTGCGGTAATGATCAACAGAAGTTATTGAAGTATGAATTATTGCCATGTTTTATGATATTGCTAGCGGTGTGATGCCAGTGAATTGTCGTTATGTGTGTGAATCACTTAAACCAGACTAAAAGAACATTGGACTAAGTTTTCTATCCAGGGTGTTCTCATCGCGTCATTTACACTGTCTTTTACAGGAGCCTGTTAGGGTTTTTTCTATCATGAGGGATTCAGACAATTCATTCAAACAGAGAATGAAACACCCGGGTGTCCTCCATTGCACGCATGTTGGAAAACATAACTCAAGTGGGATTTAAACTCCCAACCCTGGCAGAGCTAAAGCCTTTAAGCTACACAGGAATAGCGTTGTTATCTTCATTTGTGAAATAACACCCTTATAACAACATGTTTTGCATTTAACACCTTGCCTATAAAAGAACCATTTCACTCACTAAAGGTAATTAATACAGGTAATGAAGCTATGCATAGAAGCTCTCACTGCCCTAGTCACTGTGCTATAAAAGTACTGTAATTCTCTTTTAAAAAAGGGTCCCCTGAGGCAAACTGTCATCACATTAAATGGGGCCCATATTCTAAGGCACATGATTTTTAGAGTAAAATTCAGCCGCCCTTGGGTATTCATAGAACAAATGATAAACGCAATCTATCCACTAGAGGGCGGTGTGGGCCAGTCACTTGTTTTGACCTTGCAATCTAAGGTGGGAAGACAGCAGAGAGGGGTGCATGGGGGTAGTGTTCGGCACCCAACAGATGAAATAATAACATTCTGTTTTTTATTTGCGTGCGGAGCAACTTTTTACTACTTATTCTATGACACAAAACAATTATTTGCACGACATTTGCATAATGGTGACTGGAGCGACATTCATTGTCACACACAAATAGTCATTGACAGGTGAATACTCTAGAGGATAGATATCAGTGGTGTGAGGATGTGTAAAGTCACATGAAGCAGTATCATTTTGGCACTATGATGGCCATTGTAATGTATTCCTTCTTACTAGGCTAATGCTGACAGAGTAAAATGCTAAATGTAAAGGGTGGCTGGTCAGATGACTTTTACTCCCTTGTACATCTGTCAGCAATCAAGCTTTCTTTATTATCTATGTGCGTTTCTTTTTGCGACAAACGATAAACGTATGTAAAATTGTATTGTAAAAATACCACTTTTAAATATAGCCCTACCCTTTACATTGTTGACCACACCAAACGTCATATATTGAAAGTTGATACAATTGTGACCTGAAATACACGTTTTTTTTTCCTTAATCTAATAATCTAATTATCAGGTCCAACTGTATCTCTAAAAGAAATGCTCAAATCCACTATGCGCCTACATACTAAACTATTACTACTATTCTGCTATACTAATATTTGAATACTAGATTACTGTCCCAATATATTTTATGTGATAATCTGTATTTATTATTATACAAAGCCATAAATCTGATATAAACCTACCAGATTAAAAATAGAAGTGAGAAACTAGATGGCCCCCTGGGGTTTTTAAATAAAAAAAAGTATTTATTTTTCCAAGTCGTTTTTATTTGCAGAAGTAAGTGTTTTGAATAGAGAGTGTACCTTTGTATCCCAGCTCTATAAGATAGGTAAACTTTATTGCAGCCTGCTCGGTAAACATTTGACAGTTTAGGTCAGCCCACTGGAACTAGTCTGAAGAGTCGTTTACTTTCCAGCCTCGTCCATTACTTTGATAGCTGGCTAGAGAAGCACTCATGTTATTGGAATGGCCCCTCTAGCTTTGCCTTACAAGTTATAAAATGCTATTGGTACGGATTGTGTGTGTTCCATTTACACGGTTCCTGGTTACTTCCTAGAGCTACCGGCAGTGGCAGTGCTGAGCTCAAGAGACAAAAATACTGAGAGAAATTTAGATAGAAAAATACTGAGAGAAGAGGGGAGGAACAAGATAGGAACAGTTGACCGGATTCCAGAAATTGAATCCCTCTCTCTACCATTTTGCATGTCGGACATTATTTTTAAACGACTTGTTTATTTCTTTGGACATCAAGATTTCGTTTGGATGAGTCGAATGCTGAAGGTCCGGTTGGTTGCGGCTGAAACGGAATCGTAACGGGGAACAGATTCCTCCCTACGACAGAGAACAATCCGCACCGATTCTTTTTACATTAGACCTATTGCCTTTTTCATAATATCGTCCGGTTATTTTTTGATATTTTCGCTTCCAAGGAAGGTTAGTTGAGGAACATGGGGTGTTTGGGCAACAGCAAGACTGAAGATCAACGCATCGACGAAAAGGCTCAAAGAGAAGCGAATAAGAAAATAGAAAAACAGTTACAGAAAGAAAGACAAGCGTATAAAGCTACACATAGGCTCTTATTACTGGGTAAGATATTATATTATAGCCTATCTGTCGTTATGAACACGTAGCCCGTCTGACAGCTACATGGGGTGGATATTGATGGAAGCCAAGCCGAGGCCACAATAAGCTTCGTTTTTGAAATCTCCTATTTTTGACGATTCCTATTCGTGTCTTTGTAACATTCGTGTGTTTGGTTTGGTTTGGTTAGGTGCGGGGGAATCCGGAAAAAGCACCATTGTGAAGCAGATGAGGATTTTACACGTCAACGGTTTCAACGCAGAGTGAGTGTTATTCTATGGACTTTTACGTGAATATGTCAAAATTAACATCATTTTTATTTTTGGTTTTGTCATCAGTGTTGTGAGACTGTCTCAGCTGTAATATAAGCTGAATGTGTTTTCTTCAGCCACTGCAGCGCTGTTTGGGCCAGTATCCAGATCATAGCGGCTAATATCACCCATTTTACTGCTTTTCTAGATGCACTGCATGAATATGGGAGACACGAGAATAGGGGCCACATACACGCCTCGTGCATTGTTCCATTTAAACCAGTGATTGGATGTCACAGGCCGATTGATGATTCGTTTTGCTGCAAGGCCTTGCATGGCATTGATGTGGTCTATTTTGATCAGGCCTTCTAGTTCTGTATTGTAGGATTATGTGGCTGTATTATTCTCTAGCCTACATGGAAGCCCACCGATGCTCATCCCAGACCTGTGCCAGTGAAGTGCCTTGTGTTTGCCGCTGTTGTCTCACATGTGAACTCTGTCTTCATACAGAGAAAAGAAACAGAAAATTCAAGATATACGGAAAAACGTGAAAGATGCCATAGTGGTGAGTGTTTTCAGTTCGATCAATGTTGTGTCCTGGTGATTTAATGTCTCGTTTCCTCCTGCCTAATGGGGATGTTTTCTGCTTTGTAGACAATAGTGTCTGCGATGAGCACTTTAATCCCTCCGGTCACGCTGGCCGACCCAGAGAACCAGTTCAGAATGGAATACATCAAAAGCATCGCTCCTCTGTCCGACTTTGACTATTCACAGGTAAGATGTCCACGCTGTGTGTGTGTGTGTGTGTGTGTGTGTGTGTGTGTGTGTTAGATTCACCTGATATCTATTTATTTGTTCAAGGAACTGTGCGTGTGTGTGCGTGCACGCACGCGCGCGCTTTTGGTGCCATAGTGACTCCTTCTAGCAGTCAGATATCGCCGAGCTAGACAGACATTTTGTTAAGCTTGTGTGATTTGCTTTCAGTGTGGTAATGTGTAATAGGCTAATATGTAATGTGAATTTATAACAGTAGTAATACTAAGCCTCTGATCGTTGTAGCAACAGCGTCACATCAACAGTTGGTGTGTGGTGACAGATTAGGCGCAGACGCATAATATTTGACATAATTCTGAAAGTCTTCCCTTGTCAGCAGAATGAGAAGCACCAGATGAGGAGGTTTAGAAGTTCCTGTGAAGAGCAGCCCAAGATTAGCCCACGGTGTGCTTTCCTCACACCTGAGAACGAACGAACGCGTGTTAGTGTGCCTTGCCACAGGAGTTACAGGAACCGAGCCATTGTGGTGTTTGAAAGAAAACGGTAGTCTACATTTCTCATAGATTTTTAGGGCGTTTCTTTGCGAGTTGAACATTAGATTAGATTAGCCTGTGAATTGGTACATATTCAGGGCTTATGAGCTGAGCGCTGGCCCTTACCATTGCATTTAGTAAAACTAGCACGTACCAATACTAGCCCATTTCATGTTGTAGTTACGACCTCACCTTTGCGCCTCGGTATGGTATTTCTTGGTGTCCCACGCAGCAAGGATTATGTGGTGACACCAGATCAGGATATAGAGTAAAAGGCCACCCTGGTTACGACTGATACAGCAGTCTTCTGCCTTGTCTAGTGTGACGGGAGCTCAACATGGCTGTGTTTTGGTGTGTGAGCAGCACATTGTCACCTGTGGCTTGCCGCTGTTCGACTGTAGCGTGCAGTGGGCTGGAGAGATGATGTCATGCCCATTCAAGGGAATGCATTTCAGAGCGGTTGACATAGGTGGTTGGAACAAAGATTGCATCCTGAGACTTTATCATTGTCTGTTGTCCTGTGGCCAACATCCAGAGGTTGGATCCATTGGTCTCTAATGAGCAGTACAGGGCTGGGGAGGGTTAACGGTGGACCAGTGGTGAGGCCAACAGTCGTCTATGCAAAACGGAACCAAATGCAGCAGCAGCTGCTGCCGCCGTCCTGCTAAACGGACCTGCAGAACATTCAAATGAGCCCAGGCTCTTCTAGCCTTCGCTGCCTACATTCAACAGGCACGCAGTGTCTGCTGAGCGGTGTCAACGACCTCTGTGGGGAGGTGAGCCCTGTAAAAGACATAGCATTGGCTTCCCCCCTTTTGTTTTGAGGTTATGATTTACATTCTGTCGCCGAGGTCTGTGGGAAGATTCAAAGTAGGCCCCGTTCTTTAAACGGGGACAGCCCCGCCCAGAGGTACTGTTGTATAGTGTGAAGCTATAGGCCTATACCATTGTGTTTGTCTTGTGCCACATTCATCTGTGAGATAAGTATCATTACATGGTTTATTATACTATTATTTATAGAAGTATTTGATAGCCCTCTAGGTTTGGACAGTATAGTGTATACATGTCAGTATGTATACTGCAGTGGTACTGTAGTAATATTGTATGTCGCTTTGGAAAAAAGTGTCTGCTAAATGACCTCATTGCTGTAGACAGGGGTAGTATTACCATATGTAGTGTATACATGTTAGTATTTATACTGCATTAGTACTCTAGACTGGTAGCATTACCATATGTAGTGTATACATGTTAGTATTTATACTGCATTAGTACTCTAGACTGGTAGCATTACCATATGTAGT
>JAOEHI010051592.1:0-18340 GCA_025447815.1 Percopsis transmontana | reverse complement strand
TCTCGCTGTGTGTTTCTTTTTCTCTATCTATCTCTCTCCCCCCCCCCTCTCTGTCTCTCTACCCCCCCCCTCTCTCTCTCTCTCTCTCTCTCTCTCTCTCTCTCCCTCCCTCTCTCTCCGGTGGCAACGGTGATGGATGGCAGGCCGCGGGGGTGAAGGTGGAGGAGTGTGTGATCAACAGCCAGCCACTTCCCCCCCGCCGTTGAGTGTGTGTGTGCGTGTGTGTGTGTTTATCCGTGTACGTTTCGTGTGCTGTTTGTGTACTTTGTCTGTTTGTTGTGCGTGTGTTTTTATTTGTGTGTGTGTGTGTGCGTTTGTGCTGGGTTTGTGTGCGGGCACACCTGTGTATCGGTCAGTGTGTGTGTGTGTGTGTGTGTGTGTGTGTGAGGCACTCTCCAGGAATGGCTCAGTAGCGACATATACACACAGTGTGCAGTATCAGCAACAACATGAATAACTAATCACAGTGATTAGCGGCTGGTGAGGGGGAGGTGACCGTTGCATCCAGCATGAAGCGGACAAGAGCTTCTGTTGTAGCAAACAGTATGCGCAGCATATACAGGCCCTTTGTTTGCGAGCGCACGGCCACATGCAGAGTTATAGCCTACACTATTTGTCAAGACACGTGTAAAAGCCTGCGTGCACACACACACACACGCGCGCGCGCGCTCGCGCGTGCGTAAGCCCAGATGCTAGCCCAGATGCTAGCCTTGGCTACGCGTACACACTCTGAATGCCAATGAAAAACTTTACCCTCCCACACGTGCATTGTTTTCCTTGTTCCTCACAAATGCATGTTCTCTCTCTCTCTCTCTCTCTCTCTCTCTCTCTCCCTCACACACACACATCATACAGCATAACCTCACTTTATTTATTCACTCTTTTAGCTTGTGTCATGCTATACATTGGATATAAAACTACAGTAGCCACATTACATTTCAGTTAGCCGTTTAATATGCCCCATTAATTGACCTCTGTTTCAGCCCGGTTGGAATGAGGTAGACTTTTATTGGCTAATAAGTCTGTAATAAGGGCCCACATAAGGCTCAAAACAAATTGGTGCCTGATCAACTGAGGGAGAGGTTTTAGTTACTGTGATTTTATAGTCAATACCATTTATATTTTGTATCATAAATGCTTGATTGATATAGTATTCATGCTATGTATATGTGACAGTGTAATTCAGTACAATATAATTTGATACTATATGATACAATCCCATATGAAACGCTTTAATGTTTGCATGGGGAAATCTTGTTTTAGACCCCCATTGTTGCTGGTTTCAATCGGATTCAGATCTCCAAAATGTTCCTCTTCCTCTCCAAAATGTCTCTCTCCTCAGGCCGGTGGTCCACGGTTCCCAGGCTCTGCCCAGCCCCTCATCCGCACCACCTCCTCCATTGGACGGACCGGACGGCACCACCTACGCTGTTCGCACCATCCTGAGGTCCAGAAGTCCCTGGGGCGTTGAAGACAGCCCCCACCACTCCTACTGATATTTTATTTATTCTAATCCAACCCTTTTACACCTGCGCCGCCGTTGTGCCCGCTTACCGCAACATGTCCCAAAATTTGCAAAAAAGTAATGGCCGCATCTTAGACAGACGTGGACTTGCCGCGTGCGCCTCTGCTTGCGCCTTGACTGGGAAACTAGGGCCCGTTATGTTGAACTATATGTTACATTAGCTTTCACTTTTTAATGTCTTTCCCCCCCCGCATTTTCCATCCAGTCTTCATATAGTCTATGATTTAAAAGGCAGGTAAACACCAGTGAATAGGCTGCAGCTCACATCCTGTGTGGCGTAATCGCACTAGAACGTATATATATATATATCTACATCACACCACTTCAAACAGACACACGCGTACACGCAAAGAACGGACCAGTTCACACCCTTTCGAGAAACAACTCTTTTGTTGTCTTGGTGATTGTTGGTGACTGGTGGAAAGGGGATCACGTTGCAAAAGCCAGCAAGCCAAGTGCAAAGCAAGTCAACAACGCCCCGATGTCAGCACAGAGCAAGACACCCCATTGCAAACGGCAAACACAAAATTAGCTGCTGTAAAGATACACAGCAACGCTCTCTCTCTCTCTCTCTCTCTCTCTCTCTCTCTCTCTCTCTCTCTGCCAAAACACTGCCTCCGGTTCATTCCCTCTCTCATATATTGCTCCCTGGCTCCTTGAAAGACAAAACAAATGGCAGCCATAGCCTAAGTAAGTGAGCTTTGTGAACAATGTAATTTCTCCTGGCTATCTGTTTGAAAGCCAGCTTCCAGGGATATTTGTCACTGTTAGCTGGATAGTGTGTACTCGTGTGTGTGTGTGCACGCTTTTCTTTATTTATGTAGTGGTATTTTTCTTCTGTGCACCTACAAGGTGTTATGCATATTGGTCTATTATTCAAATGTGTGTACAACATTTGTGCCAGTGTGTGTGTGTGTGTGTGTGTGTGTGTGTGTGTGTGTGTGTGTGTGTCAGATCTTTGACACACGGGACTCTTAGCTACAAGAAAAACCATGATCAATCAATAATTTCTTCCCAGGCAGTATTTATTTAATTTTCTTCTCAGCCTAATGAATACACACACATACATTCGAGAGGGAAGTGCAATAATTCATCACGCTTAAACCACAATCCATTCTGTTAATTGAATTATTTGACTTAGTATTTCCTATATTAATTTCACTCTAAAATTTCCCCCACTCATTTAGTTTCACTCATTGACTACACGTTGACAGCCTGGAAAGACTAACGTGTGACCCTCACAGCACTCCTACCTGTGCCATTGTACAGGTATATGTAGGTTGCTACTCTATGCAGATGATACATTCATTTAGATGTGATGAAACAGTTGCTGATGATCTGGGGGGGAAAAAACGTATCTCCTTGATCTATGTAGCCTAAAGTGCAGCGTTCAAAGGTAAAGTCAGTTCAACAAGCTTAAATAATCATCTACAAGAGGGCAGGTTGATATATTTTTTAAAATAATACAGGTTCTTGTACCTGGTGCTCGTGTCTGTTGTTGCGTAATCTGTTTTTGAACTTCAAGAGTCAGTGTTAACTAGGTGCAGGGTGTTGCTATGAATCTTAAAGTATGGACGTGCACCGCCTTTGGCCCCACAAAATAAGTTCAAAGTGATTTTTCTCAGTTGCTTTGGTACATTTCTCGAATCACAATTGAAATTCTCAAAACTACTTGTTCACCCTTCACATGATCTACCCGTAGTCACTTGTTGACACATCATAAAATCAATTTCTCATTCGTTTGAACAAATTGCAAATGCTTTGGCACATTCATGAAAATGACTATGTACATTGTCTGCGGTTTCCTACATTATCAATTGCTTATGGCTTGTTGATCAAAATGTATTATATGGTTCTTGAATAGTCTTACCCCCTAAAACATCTAGGCATTAGTTCATTGCATAGGTCATTACATGCTAAACAGATGACAACTGGTTCAACCATTTTGATCCGGTTGTCATTATCTGTCAAGCATATTTTCTATACATTTCTATTGGATTATTTTTTGTATTGTATATTTTTTACATGTGTATTATATTTTTTGTAAGTGTGTTTCCTATGTTTACATTTCTAAGTTTGTATTTTTTTCCTTTGTGCTATGCAGTGCTGTAAAATACTTATCTGTATCACAATGACAGGGTCTGTCAACAAATGACAGTATATGTGAATCCTGTCCGATCTCTTGCAATCAATCTCACACATACAGTAATGTGTTTGTACTGTTGAAATTGATATATGCCATACATAAAAGTGCATTTTCAACCTTAGCTATAGGTTACCTCAGAAATACTTAGAGGTTACACTCTTATATTGACAACATGGCTAAGCATTTTGACTATCTTGTTGGTAAACAATGACATTCTGATGGCACTGACATGTTCACTGACATAAATATTTACTTTTGAAAGATAAACTACGAATTTTGAGCAAGTTACGTGCTTTTGCATGTAATCCATTGTGTAGTGCTATTTGTACGCATTGTTTCGAAAAATGCACTTACTGTTTTGAAAAGGATGAATCGAGAAATGTACCAAAGGGACTGTAAGAATATTATTGAAAAGATGACTTCAAAACCTTTTAATTCATTTCATGGCCCCAAAGAGATCCCAGTGACCTTATTGGAAAACACTTCTCTAATACCTCTCTTGTAGACTATCTTCAGGTGCCATGAAGCGAATTAATTGTTGAACCAATTAATGAATTGTGAACCCTGAATATTAAGGAAAGACCCTGAGGAGAAAGCTCACGAATCCCATGAACCCATAGGAGTCATTAAATGGACTGACGCCGATCTCAGGTGTTCTCCAGAAGGAGTCTATAGTATCACCGCACCATGTGTTCCATGGCATGTCAGAACAAGGACAAAACATGACAGAATGATGAATGGTGGAAGCGCTGAAAAAGCCCCTTTGTCAGTGAATTTGAGTAGATTGTTTGATAGGAATAACGGTGTTTCCTCTTTCAGGGTACTTTTACATCTCTGACTCATTTGCTTGAATAAGCATTCGGCTCTAACATAAATCAAATTGTTCTTCAATGAAGTTATTCTTATCTATGCAAGGATCATCAGTATTGTCTGCAATGCCCTGCTAGGCAAACTATCAACTCAATTTCATATTGAGCAATGTCAAAACATTTCAGTGTGCAGATAGTTTATTTTTTACTTATTTATTTATTTAATATTTATTTATTTACACCCCATCCCCCTTCCAAATGTTGTGCTGTAAATGTGATTTTAAAAACACAATGAACAGTGCTCAGCGCTTATGTCAGCTTATTGCTTCACTATCAGCTGAGGAGCATTTCTGCCTTCCTGGTCCCTTGACCAATGTACCCACACACCCTCGGTTTACTCAGATTAGCTGTTATTTTCCCCGTGATTTATGCCTTGTCATCACCAGACACACAACCCCCCCTCGGCAGTCTACAGTAAATGTTTTAAATGATGGACCTGCCTATGTATTACGTATGTGGTGCTTGTCAAATGTGATTTCACTACTGTGTACTTGGTTGATGAAGAGCCGCGGAAGAAGGTAAATCAAATTCCTGCCCTAAATTGAGGAGACTGTTGGCGCAAAGCAGAGGTGACAGAAACAGCCGAGCGGAGGAAAGCAAGCGGGGTACTACTGCACTATATCAAAATACACACATACAGCTGCTGAAGGAAAGAAAGGAATACTTGTTATTCAAACCAGTAAGCCAGCAGTTATTGTTTCAGTGACACCGGCACACAAACAAATGAGCATGTGACCACGCATGCAAGTTGAAAATCCACACGTGCACACTCACATGCGCGCATAAACTGTCAATTACGTGAAAATATGACCCACCCTGATGGCACATGTTTGATGCAACTGTTCCGTTTTCTTGGCCCGCGCTGCGGATCATACGGAGCCGTGGGAAATCCCAGAGAGCTTAGATGAGTGTGCTCCACCTCTCTGCCCATCAAAGAGGAAGGTGGTAAATACAGTCTGAGAAAGGGAAGGTATATATAGATTAAATTGAGAGACAGGCACTCTTTGCCAGTGGCTGTTGACTTCTAAACTAAATTGTAACTATAATGTGAATGTGCCGTTGCCCAGACTTTCAATCATGAGGATCCATTCATGTTCATGTCAGAATTTTGTACTAAGCACTACGTACTTAAAAATCTATTGTGTAGAAGGCAGAAGTGTGCGTACTACACCCAGAATGCTTGGAGGAGTGTAGTAATGCCAGCAGAAATGACTTCCTTCTTGTCCTTAGAGACAGCAACAAAATATATCAAATGTGTGTTGAATGCTTTGGCAAAGAAACATGGTAACATTAGTAAAAATACACGTACATTTGCTGTTGCTTCACTGTGAATAATGTCAAACCGCAAAGAATTGTGGGTCAGTTTAATCATGTAGTGAGCATTGAATGCACACTTGAAATTCTTGGTTATGCAGATATTGTTCACATACTAAACAGGCATACTGGAATCTCGCATATACAGTACTATATGTAGTATAGGGAATTTGGATATATTTTATGATATGTGCCTTTTGTATGTAACTTCCTTTTTGTTAAGTGTTATTCTGGCCAATTGTGTGTTATCAGACTGTAATAACATAATGAGCCAGACAGTGAAGGAAACTTGAATCATAAACAACCAACACGGTATATTACCATACTGTGCATTCGACTTCTTTTGACTTATTGACTTGTATAAAGTTCTGTCCTGATGCACTGTAATAAAATGCATTTCATGTCGAGAGGCTGCAGAGTACACACTCTCATGCAAGAATACAGCAATCTTAGTAACAGAGTGTGAGAAAGGCGGTGCTCCAGGATAAGTCTAGGGTGATAGATGTGCCTCTGGGGTTTACAATAGACTGACATGTTGTTTTTACAGTTACAGAATTTCTTTACACTGTCAGACTGTCAGCAGGCTAGACACTGTATGGACCCGTTCCGCCTTGTTGTATTTTGTCAGAATCAGATATTATTATTATTATAGTAATTATTATTACTAATATTTCACCTATCCAATTATTATTTTGTGATTCTATTGCCAGTAGACCAGTGGCACATTCAATTTGCTAATTCATAAAATTGAGTGATTATTTAAAAAAAATTTAGACAAATGAATGAAATGAAATCTGGCATATGGAATATAACTTAATACCAAAAAAGACACTGTAAACACCCCAAAAACAAATGTGTGAAAATTTGTTAACTAAAACTAAGTAAGCCAATTTGATTACTTTGTGTTCATAGTAGTAGACAATATGTTGGAACTTGGAATGTTTATTGTTCTAAGGAAATACCTTCCTTAATTGTACTGTGATAATCTGTTTTTCCACAATCCTTAAGTTTGAAGTAACTAATTTATCTGGGTTTACAGTGAACACCTACAGTATGAAGTCACTCTCTTCCTGTGATGTCACAAGAGTGCACCTTGCAAATGACCTTTGTGCCACCCGCATACCTTGCTACTGCCATTTCTTTCTTCTTTTTTTTTTTAAACACAATGTCACCTTTGTGGCCCTGGCCGATCTCCGTATCATCCTACTAACACCGCAATGTTCCCCGAAGACACCTTGTGTCTCACTTGCCTGTCTGACACGTCTGCTGCACAGCTTGGCTTCTCGTGCGGGAGACGTGATGGAATACGTTTAAAACTCCCACCTTGTCTTTCCTGCTCCCTCGCTAGACTCTGCTCCCTCCCACCCCCTTCTCCTCCCTCCTCCCTGCTGTGTCCATCTGTTCATATAGAGAGAGAGAGAGAGGATGAGGAGGTGATACATGCATACGCAGACACCTCAACACGTCTGTGAGCTGTAAACGTGTACCCTTGAAAAAAACATAGGAAATTCACATGTGATTACATGTGGTTCATGTGTGAGAGTCATGGTTTTTTTCTGTAAGGGTACACAAATAAATACACACACATACTGCATTTTATGCTACTTGACAAGAACTCCCTCATTCACATTGGAAAATGTTGTATTTCTTTTATTTATTACATAATTTCTTTTACACTGTAAAAAATATTTGATCTTTGATTCAATACCACTTTAACACACTGTTAAATCAACACTGAAAATACTTTTTTGTCGCACTAGGTGATGAACCAGAAACTTGTACGCTTTTCTCAAGCTACGCTTTACACTGAACACTAGCATAAAGCTTGCTGCATAAACTCTGTTATCGTCAGCTGGAATGAAATGTCATGTTACTTAACTAAGACAGTTAATCATCTTTTTTTTGTCTAACAATATCAATAAATAAAAAACATAATGGACCATTTGCCCTCAAAACTTGAATTACTGTCATCCTCAAATTGTGCTTTTTAAGCGACAATCCATCATAACATGTTGGTAACCTCACACTGGTGGGAATGTTTTCCATAAGGACTTAGTTGCCATGGTGACAGGGGCATGCCCTTTGCCCTCAACTACCCTCAAGGGGGCATATGCCGTCAGCACAGCAGAATGGACCCCCTGCACACAGTGTCAAGAAGGATCCCGCAATGAAAATGGATGGAGCTGGGAGGATGTGTATGTTTGCTGTGTGTGTATGTGTGTGCCTCCCTGCATTCATTTTCTTTTGTAGGTCTGAACGTGCATGATGTTTTATGTGTGTTGGTCTGGGGGAATGTGTGCGCATTTGCAACTGCAGGTGCAGGCAATATAAAACAGGCGGAAAATGCAAATATTTGATCAATTGACAGCTACTTTAATCAGCTCTGAGACAGCCGTAGAGCACTTCCTTTGCAGGATGGAATTCTCATTTTCTTCGTTTTTTCATTCCTACCCTGTCAGGTAGAGTCTGTTGTTCTGTTTGCAGTGCAGGTGATTTGCTCACATACTAATTTAAGGATGAAACCGCAGAAAAAAAACAAGAAAAAAACAGCAATAAATGGGGGTTCTGGCAGACTTTTACTCATTCTTTATTGCGACTAAAGTGATATGCTTGCAGTAATCTGTCTTTGTGACAGAAGTAGAAAAACCCTAAAAACCAGAACACACTTGTCAAAATCTCCCATAAATGTTCCAATAGGATTCTTTCTAGTTCCCACACAGTCAGAATGGCTTCCTATCTGCCCCACATTATTATCCTCTTTATTCTCTGGGTGACTTTTTCTACCGTGTCAGCAGGCAGTTATCAATCTGGATCACTTCCTTTCTAAATAGCCCATGGAAGTAGCTACAGAATGTTTTACAAATGCATGCATTTGCTTTTATCTGTTTTTATCATGTATAATTGACTGTCAGAAAAAAGCTTCTACCTAATATTTGGGAAAAAACTTCAGAATCAGAATCTGTTTATTGTCAAAGTACCAGGAATTGTCAGGTATACAGCACATATCACTGTTTAGAGGTACTTTACAGACTATAACTCAATTACTGTGCAAAATGTGTTGTTATAATTTTGCTCAGTCTCCAGTTCTTGCACTTGGAGACAAATGGCTTGAAATTAAAGTCTACAGATAAAGTCAATTGACTTATTTTGTTGATGTCCCTATCGTGCTGCGTGGTGCGGCCGAATGAATAAGAAGAAAGAACTGGTGTGCGAGAGCATTGAAGAGAGGAGACAAAACTTTTATACGTCTTTGTATGTATTGAGTTTTTGTGTGTGCATAAACAATGACGGTCCTAATGTTGTTGTCAAACACGCGTGGCCACTGTACCTATAACAAGCGCTAAGAACGGACGCTGCTCACATCTGCCGCCATGGCGGCTGTCTCGCTCACTGGGACTGTGAGTAAAATAAGTGTGAAAATTCTCATTAATGCAGTGTGGCTGCTGAGCCTCTGTGGCCGCTAAGTCTCTTGTATTGTCACTTTCCTCCAGGGCCCCGGAGCGCTAGCTAGCTAACTAGCTTCATTACCATGGAGATCCCGGCAGCTATGCCTCCCCACTTGTCCTCAACCACGCTCTTTCTTAAGGTGTGCACGCACACAGAGAGGGAGAGGGGAGAGGAGGGAGGCACGCTCGCACCGTTACACACACACACACACACACACACACTAGCAGGAAGATTAATTCACACATTGACACACACACACAAGGGAAACACACATGCCTGTATTCTCTCTCTCTGTCGCTCTCTCTCTCTCACACACACACACACACACTCTCTCTCTCTCTCTCTCTCTCACACACACACACACACACACACACACACACTCTCTCTCTCTCTCTCTTCTCTCTCTCACACACACACACACACAACCTTTCCATAACTCTCCTCTCTGTGTCCTGTGACCGAGCTTGACAAATCACATGTGACTTGGAGGGCTTAACACGGGGGAATTGTCAGGATTCCTCTCTCTCCAATTCACGCACCAACCCCGAACAACACCCCTATTGATTTTTAATGAAGACCCTTTCAATGGACGGACTGGCGGCTGGATTGGAGGGCTGAAATGTGTCTACGCCATTTGGTAGCTTTGTTTCTGTATCACGATTGTCCTGATGTGGTTGATTCAAAGCAGAAGTTGTTTCCATTTAAAACAGCTGCTCCAATGTTTCTGTAACTAATGCTAGGCAGCTTTGTACAAAACGGTCTGTGTAATTGTCCTTAGAATGTCTGATGGGAAAACACAACTATATGATGAAAAAACTACAGACCTAGTAATCTTTTGTGGAATGTTCTTGTGTTACTGTAAGTCAGTTAAAGTTTTGCTTTTAAGTAATCAAAGGAATTATTGATGAATCACATTGTTTCTATATTACAATGCTTGATACGTATCTGTCAGCGCTTTTAAGAAGCTTCTCAATTTGGATGCCATGACAAATATAACCACCAACTTCACAGCTCTACAAATGGTGAAAATGGGTCATTTATGTTTATTTTGTGGGTTAAACTTGGCCATGCTGAGTAATTACCCCCCCCCCCCTTACTTGCGATCCCTTAGTGCTACATTCACAGAGCACCCTGCTAAATAGCAGCCTTTACATATGGAGGTGATTCTAAAGATCTAAAGTGTTGCTATGTCTAACTAATCACTATCAATGTTAGGCTAATTCATCAAAATTAACCCCGGGTGGATAGACCACCCTCTAATCAGTGTGTGCTTGTGTGTGTGGGCGACAGTGTTTGTGTAATGTAAGCTAATATTGAAGCTAAAGACTTTTCCTCCCGCTTTTTAATGCGAATAGATACGAGAAAGTGCAAACACGAGAGAAAGAAAGACAATTATATGTGAGCATAGGAAAATGAAGAGAGCATAATTACTACATGCGTGGGTCTGTCGGTGAGAAGAGAGCAGGCAGAGAGTTTGAGAGAGATTGAGAGAGAAAGAAAAAAAATGTGCCTGAACAAAAACGAACGAAGAGGGGAAAATGATTAACCTTCATGACATTTACCTAATTAATTCTGTCCCTGCTTTAAATGAAGTGGCCAAGCTTGCGCCGCAGCCAGCCAGCAGAACTCATGTAAAATGTATGTCGCCCTATATTACCGTGCACAGAACAAGAGTTGCTACTTATTATAATGACACATGTAATCTTTATTCAACCTGCACCCTGAAGGCATAAATACACAGCTCTGTACCAGGCATGAAAATGGCTAGCTCTTTAGCCCAAAGCTAACGATAAATAAACCGGCAGTCTATTGACACAGGTGGAAGCCTGTAAAAACTGTCTTTACATGTAATTATGAGTGTTTACCGTGGTATTAATGATGTACTTAGCGTCTTAGGTTTCATTTGAGTGGAAGGGATTTCATATGCTGAATGCAGATGTGCGCTGAGATTGTGGTAGAATTATGGATCACTGTGTTTTTACCAAGGCCATTCATGTCTGGGATTAATATTTACATCCCTACTATCTTCTATATTCAACATTTAAATCTGTAAAATTATGTTATGTTATGCTTATATACTAAAGGTCTTGGTAACATCATTAAGGTAAAATAACTACTGACTGAAATAATTTAATGCCTTAATAAAAAGTATTTTGAAAGTCATTGAATGCCACATAATTCTATGTATAAAACTGCTAGTTCAGTCAATATATGGGGACGGCTTTCTCCCCTAGCTAGAAACCAGGCTATCAACATGATCTAATTTACTTCTGCCTTCTGTCTCAGTTCATTTGAAACAAACACATAAAATGAAGAAAAGATGTACCCTCTCCAGTGCAATAACAAGCTATATAATAAAACAGAAACAGTGTTGTCCTTAGGCAAGTAATTCCTCTTTGTAAGGACAGCAGATACGTTAAAACACACACACACACACACACACACACACGGGAGCAACACATTATACTATGCTCAATATACAAGCATCCTAACACACTATACATTAAACATGTGCTTTACCAAGAGCGCTCGATGTAAAGAAAGGAGAGTATTTTGTTATTGCCCTCTTCAAAGGACTGATAGCATTCTGCTGAGTGTTGGACCGGATAGCCTAAGCATTCTTGCGGTTTAGCACCACGCTTTAGAAAGCACTACTCACCCCTCCCCTGGATGTTATAAAAATATCAGAGCGATGCCGGCTTACAGCACGGGGGAGAACACCTTCGGCAAGTGAATGCTACGTTGCTAATGCACACATAAATTAACACATTTGCTAGGCATCGTCATAGTAGCGCCCTCCTAACACTGACCAGCTAACAACTGTTTTGTTTGCAGAGAGCTTGTCAGCAAAGTTACAAAGAAAAATAAAAAAAGGGAAAAAAGTTACAAAGAGGATTCCATTAAAAGAGCATTGGTGGGGGCGGCATAGCTGCTGGCTAAATGGATAAAGGATACATCTGAATGATAAGATACTGTAGTCACTTCACTCTTGTTTCCACAACACCTCATAGTAGACACACAGGGACAATGTTCTGACATGCAGCTGAGGAACAGCTGTATATGACCACCCAGGAATAAAGAAAGCCACAGGCAGTTGAGCCTTAATGGAGCCTGGATTTTGCTGGTAAGAGAGCAGAAATCTTAGCCCCAGAACATTCTAAAATAAATAAGAATAATGAATTGAATAACTAAATAAAAGAAAAATAAACAACCTTGTTGAAACAACCACAACGGCCTATACAGCAACATTATTTACTTCCAAGTTTTGCAGAATGGAAATATATCTTAAATGATACATTATAACAATTTTATTGTGGGTACTTAAGACATGTAAGATGCATGTTTTTTTCTTTCAAAAGAACAGCAGTCAAGTTTGTTGTTTATGGTGAACAAGGGGTTTATTCCATGCCGAACGCTTGGACTTGGACCTGGAGTTATATTGAGGTAAGGTAAGCTTTAAATCACAGATGCATGTCAGTGAAATGATAACAAAGACATTTCAGTAATTAAGTGGGGTCTAATAGGTCAGTGTTACAGGTGAGACAGCTGTAATGTTGCTGGTTAATGGATGCTGTTCTACAGTGACATTTTAACCTGAGGAATTTGTCTGAAGGTTTCTTTCACTCACTCACACAGACACACACACACATACACAGACACACACACACACACACACACAGTGTGTGAGTGAGAGAGAGAGGGGGGGAGGGAGATTAGTTTAATTTTAGCCCGTGGGTGGTTGCTTTGCAATCCTTTAACTAAATGGGGTGGGTGAATAAGGGAGCCATTTGTTCTTTGACAATTACCACTGACAGAATGGTGGAACAAGGAGAGAGAAGGGAGATGTGTGGGACATCAATGTGACTCTTTTGTAGCTCTTTGTGTGTGTGTGTGTGTGTGTGTGTGTGTGTGTGTGTGTGTGTGTGTGTGTGTGTGTGTGCGTGTGTGGGACTGAAAGGAGAAAAAGGAAGAAACTGTGAGACAGTTTGACAGACAAAGTGCGTGTGTGAGAGAGTTTTATAATCTATTTTTTACAGTGTTAACACACACGCACACACCAGTGTGTGCACTGTATCTGTATACTGTACATGAATAGGTGTGTGTGTTTGAATGGACGTCTGCACGCGCAGTGTGTGTGGGTATGCTGGAGTGGGCTGTGAGGGGCCCAGTTCACCAACAAAAGACTTTTAGTTGAAAAGAGAACACCAAACATATGACCAGACCTGAGGGTGGGTGACTGTGTGTGTGTGTGTGTGTGTTTGAGTGAATATGTACGTGCACTTTCACGTGTTCTGCAATTTGTTGGACTGCGAGCACCGTGCAATATTCTTGGTTATTCTGTGGTTCAAAAAAGACTTTGTGATAGTAACAAAAAACTAAAACTAACCTGAACATTGAAGTACGAATCTCAGTAGGACTCTTATTTTTATTGGATTTCTGAAGGTTTTCTGAAGAAGCTCTTGTGAAGAGGTATGAAAGTCATTTTAGGCACAGCTCTTGTAAACTTTGATTCAAATTAATTAAGATCCTTAATGGCGTCATATGACTCAGCTGTTGATAGAAACACGACAAGTCCAACCAACTGTTTGTATCCCAGACGTTTAGCTCGAACAATTAGCACCATAGTGATGGAATTACGCTCATACTCAACCCAACATGAACCCCTACGGTTTTCTGCAGGCTTCTGTAAACACAACAAAGTAATTCCCACAGTTCCTGATCCAGTAGAGCTGATGACAGTACTAAATATAAGTTTGCTGTCGTGGCAAGCAGTCTTTCATCCTAATGTCAGAGGACATGTGAGGTGAGAATCCTTCAGTCTAAATAAAAACGAGAAAATGCGGGGGCGTACAAAAAAAATAATCGATCTGGACCGTCAATCTAGAGTCAAAAATAAACAGCCTCGCTCAAATTGCCTCCTTTGCCAACGGAGTGTTTTATGCCAGCCGTGGGGGCTTGGCACGGCAGTTGGAAGCTCATGCACAAGGCCTCTTCTGCCAGGATGACAGAGAAGTGTTTGCTTTAACAAGAGGTGTGATATTCTGTGCCACATCGAACACGTAGCATATTTCCTCCTTGCCTGCAGTGAGAGGGACAAATAGAAAATGCCATTTTTTTCTGAAACGATCCATGGGGGAAATATTTCAGCACAAATTAATCAGCTTTCCTCTTTGCGTGCACATCGAATTGCACGCACGTTCAGGTCAAACAGTGGATTCTAATTTGATTTAACGGTACTACATGTTTAGGATCTCTCGTGCGCCTGCTTGAAGAGATTTCAAGCTGACTAGGACCCTTAGATAAGCGGGCATGACGTTTACAGAGACATTGGATTTCCCTATATGACTCTCGGCAGTGGGGATAAAATATGCGGCGAAATATATGCGCCGCTGTCCTGAAATCAACCGACTGATTTCCATTTTTAGTGCGAATATACAGCCAGTCCAATATTTACGCAGGCCATCTTTTACTAAATGCTATGAATTCATGGGGGTGTTTGTGTATATATCTCAAGCGAGGGGTGTGAAACAGGTCTATATGCCCCCACTTTACATTCCGTCACACACACACACACACACACACACACACACACACACACACACACACACACACACACACACACACACATACAAACTGTAATGGGATTTTATGGTAGCTCCATGCAGGCTAATTGTTTTGTTTGGCCTCGTCTCAGAGTCTGCACAGGCAGGTGGCAGGTTATATTTTTTGTCTAATCTAAACAACGTAAAGTGCCTGCAGGATTCAATAAAGATATACATAGCTTTATTGCTTGTTAGGAGAGTGAGAGAGAGAGAGTCCCATTGAGAGAGTGAGCAAGGAAAATTAGGGATGTCCCGATCCGATATCAAAGATCGTGATCGGGGCCGATGCCGTTTTTAACTGATCGGTATTGATCGGTATCGTCATCCATGGTGTTTGTCCAATTTAGTTAGTTGTGGAGATTCTAACATACTGCATGGCTTGAAAATACAAAGCTGTGTGGAAATTCTTTAAATTGGAAATTCAAAGCAGCACAATAGCTCCCTGCAATATATATTGTGGTGTATACGTACGACACTCTGAGGTAGTTCCTGTTCACAGCTTAAGTGTTACTACAGTTTTGCGGTACTCCGGTCTGTGTCTAGAGGGCATGCTGCACACCCACACTTGTTTTTCTCAAGTGGAGCTTTTGGGATGTATCTATTTATTTTAGGTATGAAAGAAGATAGAATCAGTTTGATATTTTTTAGGTTGTTAATAAATCTGAGACAGTGTAGAATCTTAATAGCACCGTTCATCGTTTATCATCGTTTCCTTCTTATGGCAAGTACGACCCAAGTGTTACAGTATGTTCCCCCACGACACTATATTTTAGACATGGCTGTATCGAACTTGTGAGGCTTGTGAGTTTGCATAAGAGATCTTGGTCTTCAGATGTTTGCCCCATGTCCCTGCTTAGCCTTACTGCACACTGGATTGACTCCAGTTTAAACCCAAAACATGCCATATTACAGTGTTACAAGCCGTTTCTCATACTGTAACTTATTCATACTAAAGATAAAATAAAGCTCTGCAAAGGAAAGAGCTACTTTTATGTCCAGTAAGAAAGTTGATCATTCATTCATTCATTTGTGCATTTTTGTGCATAAACCGTTCTCAAATCCTAGGGATTAATAATGCAGGAGTTTGGCCAGAGGAGACGTCCAACTTCACTGGGGTGGGGTGGGTTAGTGGGTGGGTGTAGGTCAAAGGTCATCATCTGGATAGTTTTAACTATTTGAGAACGTCCCCTATAGCGCTGATTGAGGACCCCCCCCCCCCCTAGAACCTGTGACCCCTATAGTTTCCTTCGCAGTCATCTGTCTGCCGGCATAGAGTTACCCTGGCCAGGCAAGACTGATTCCTGCCACTTCTCAAATAACCCTGTTGAAGGTTTAGCGAGCCATTTTCTTGTAGATCGTATTTAAAAAGCATACGAGTGGAGGAGGGAAATTTACGCGCGAAATCCTTGACAAGAAGCAGCAACACATACCATCAGTCATTTCAGTGGAGGCCCTTTCAGCAGATTATAAAAGGGGATGCACTTAATTAAGGTTAATGATAAGTGATACGAGCTGTCTTTTAAGTGCTTCGTTTGATTACCCAATTGTATTCACAAGAATTGGGAGAGAAGGGCTCTGTTAAACTCTCCTTTAGCGCCAGCCAATGGCTGACGGAGCTTCGGTGTCACTTATGTCCAATATAGATTTAATTTGCTCCTAGCGTGTTAATAACATGAAGTTTATGGAGTGTGCTCCGTAATTAAATAATGCCGGACGACATTGAGGAGGACGCAGACGCGTGTCATTTGTTGTTTTTTTGTGTTCGTGCATCCTGTGCTGCGGCCCTCTTGTGGCCCTAATGGGGTACAGATGGCGGCCAGAGGTTTGCCGGCGGGCGGTCGGCACCGCAGACCGAGACCAGCGGGGAGTGTCCTGAAAGCTGCATGCCACATTACTGTGCCCCACATGCCACGCCTGCAGCCACTGAGAGAGAGTGTGTGTGTGTGTGTGTGTGTGTGTGTGTGTGTGTGCGTGTGCGTGTGTGTGAGGGAGAGAGAATGAGAGAAAAGGGGAAAGAGATTTAGCCAGATGCCTGGCCATAAGAAAGTAGAGAGAAATATTTAAAGAAATCAATATTTCGATAGATTAGGGGCAATGCTTTTATTAAATGAATAAATAATAAATACCTTTAAAAAATCAACACAAATATGCTGTCTGGTAATATTGTATTAGTATTTTCGTATTTAGAAAACAAAATACACAAAATACACTGATTTCTTCATATAGTAGTTTTTCATTAAGGTACCCCTGGTTTTAAAAGCTTTGTCCAATTTCACTCGACCTCCTTGTCCTAGAGCGAGGCCAGACCATTAAAATATACTGCCACAGAAGCATCTGTGGGGTGGAAGGCATTAAATACAAACAACTTGACAGTAAAAGAGTCAATTTGTCCAGAATCCAAGACTTCCTTGTTACCGGAACGCAGAGCTAGGCTCCGGCAGTAGAACACCTTCCTGATTGTTAACCTGTTTCCTCCAAAAGGTTAGTTTGAACCTTGCCAGACTGTGAATCTTGACATGCTATGACCATAAACATTTCTGGAGGCTAGCAGCCAGTGTGTTAGGTTAACTATCTAATGCTTTATGAATGAATTTGTTATGAAATTGATATGAATTAGTTTATGAAGACACATTTTAAGGCCACAAAAATTACCCCTGCTTCTGTGTCTTTTGTTTATTCTGTTATCTTTGTGTTGTCCTGATTGAGGTTTGCTTCTTCATTGTTTGTAATAAAAAATAAATTGTGTGATCTAGTGTTTCTTGTGATTTAGCTTTGCAATAGCAATATTCCTAAAAGTAAAAAGAAAATCAGCTGGGTGTCATTCTAGTCTTTAGAAAATCTCATGGAGGCAGCAGAACACTGCTTGGCTTAAAGGACGGGGGGGCTTTTGATTAATCATACAAATCCTCCCCAGAATGCTCCAGGGGCCTGATGGGTTGTGGCATTTGAAAAGACCCCTGGGTCAAAGAGCCTTTACACTTTGACCCCTGAACTGCGGCTCTCCACAAAAGACAAAGACAAAGGGGGTGAGCAAAAGTTGCTCCGCTGGGGTGCATGCCAGCGTGAACATCGTGGAATACAACACATCTGACAGTTACAGAAAATATAGGTAGAAAGAGTTACAACCCAAGAAAAGCTCCTTCAATAGATTCTTCTGCTTTAGATAAGCTTTTATGCACATATGGAAAGAAATGCTTTGTTGTTCAGTTCAGAAATAATGTAACACCCTTGTTAATTAAAGGCACATGCCTAGATCCGTTTGGGGAAATGCCCTCGGTTAAAACCAATGTTACTTGGCTGTTTTGGTTTTAAACATGTTTGTGTCTCCCCCCCCCCCCCCCCCCCCCACAAGAAATCAGTGGGGCGCACACACCCAAAAACAAAAAACCCAACACCACCCCCCGGCCAAAACCACACAAACCCCCCCCCCCCACCT
>JAOEHI010051591.1:0-18343 GCA_025447815.1 Percopsis transmontana | reverse complement strand
CACACACACACACACACACACACACACACACACACACACACACACACACACACACACACACACACACACACAATAAAGGTCTTATTTAGCCACAGTAAATGTCCCTATGTAAAATATGGTATACCGTCCTATAGGGCGCAAATGCAGCCCAATCTCAGGTCATAGGACACCTGCAATCTCAGTATTCCTCTGTCTAAATTGGGCCGAATTAATTGATTAAATAACTAAACAATGTATTGACAACAGACAGAAAAACAAACTAACAAACAAAACTTAATAATACATGCTTTTAATATTCAGTACATTGATATAAATTAAATGTTTAACACAAAATGTAAATAATGCTCAGTATCTTTCTATGCATGTGCACATTGTGAGTTTATGTCAGTTTTGAGGGTGGGGGTGGGGTGACTGAACTATTCTTGAAACCATTGAATCCTGCATTTATGTGCTTGAAACTGTAGGCAGGCTGTATTGCTGCCTTCTGCTGTAATGCACCAGTATTTTGTGAGCCAATTCTGTTTCCCTTGAGTTGACTGTCGCTTGAAGTGGGCTCACAGGTCATGTTAGTCATTGTTGTGGTGACTCATTCCTGCTGCAATACTGTATGTGGACTCCTGTCACAGAACAAGCAGGCAACACCAGAGGTTTTTATGTACCGTGTACCTATTGTAAAAAGAAAACAATCAAACAATAATCATTGAATTAGCTTTCATGATGTGCCAGTCCTCCAGAACGTTGTTAGCCTGTTGGTCTTTCTTTGTTTATTCACCATTTCATCATTATAATAGATGAAAAACAGTATCTCTCTCACTCATTCACTCGCTGACATACACACATGCACACAAACACACACACGCACACACGCACACACACACAACTGCACAAGCATGCCCTGTGCCTTGTATATCATGTAGCTATATGTAATAAGTAACATTTTCTCACTGTACAAATCTTACAAAGAAAAACTATACCCATATACAGCATTAAAGAATGCTGCATCAAGTTCCACGGGTTCACTTCCATCTCCTACTGCGTTTTGTCTGACTGAGGTTTAAAGGCACTCAAGTTTCAGGCTTGTCCCTTATCCCAACTCCGCTCAAACTGCAATAAATATTAATTCAATATCATAATTTTTTTTTTTTTTTTTGAGGAATGTAATGAGGAGAGATTTGGGAAATAATACATCCTGTGTTTACAGAATGTTCTTATCGAGACATGTACAGCAATCTCAACTTAGTCCAGATTTGTTTAGTTTGGATCTAGAAAATGATAAGGCATGGCAGGTTAAATTAAAACAGCAAGAAAACAGAACGTGAAACAATAACTATTTAGACAAACTGCATTATTTTGAGAGAGTGAATTGAAATATTAGTGTTTTAATTCTGTCGTATGTCCCTTTTAGAAATATGGGCACCAAACTAACATCCAAATGTGTTCCAGTCCAGCGGGCCTTTGTACTAATATAAGGGGATGTTCACTTCAGCTAGCAGAAACAGCCACTAACGCCATAGTAACCAGCAAGTACACCCTAGCAACCACCTGGATACTCACAACCTAGTATGCCTAGCCGTAATAAAAAATAGTAGCCTTTATTTAACATTTATCCCCACTCTGACAACACTGTGAAACAACAGGAGACGGAAGTTATTATTGTACTTGCTTTCTTTCACAATTACTTCCCCAAGCTTACACACTGGTACACTTGCACTTCACTTGTGCCTACAAAGAGACGACTTAAGGCAGTGATTTCTCATAATGGCAGGAAGATTGTTTAGTGTTCCGTTTACAAGCAGGGAACAGGATTGGACATTTCCTCGTATACGGTAAGGAAAGCTGTTTCAAGCCTATCTTGTTAGTGGGCTTCAGACTAGCTGGCTCCACAAACAAGCCAACAAATCTCCACATTTTTTCACTTACGCTTCATTGTGTGATTTCTGCCAAGAGTTAATCCTTCCTGTTTGGCATGACGATCTTGTCTTGTTGATCCAGAAAAAAAAATAAACAATGAACTCACAAATCTGTAAGCAACAATGTCTTTGCAGCTGTGGGAAAATAAACAGACAAACATATGAGATGTATTTGTATACTTTTCAAGGATCTTCTCAGATAATAAAGCAATTACACCTAAACAAGACAAACCCAGCAACTACAAATTACTTATTTTCTCTCTTTTTTTCAGTTTTTTTTTTAGAATGGTTTCCATGGACTCATGCCATTTGACGCACTCACCAATGCAAAGAAGGCTTATCGCTGATATTCTGTCAATGCCACACACGGAGGTGCTGACACGTGAATACTTCTTTGGAAATAACCTGACGCGAGAAAAGTCATGAGTGTCGTGCTTAAGTGACTCCACTGACTTTCAGTTGCAAAGTTGCACTCACACTTCTGATTGGAGTTAATATGATGATAAGAGGTGAGGCAAAGTGCTTTCCCCTGTTCCATGTTGTTAAGTGTTTTATGTAATACCATTCAACGCATGAAGAGGAACTTCCTCTCTTTATTTACTTTATGCTTTTTCTCCCTATTTTCTCCACAGTCTTATTGTTATCTTTTTTCATCAGCTACCATTACAGAGCCTTTGAGTATTGTCACTAATATCTCCACTTACGACTTGCGTTATCTGTATTATTGCAGGCTGTGCTTAATTGTTTTGAAAAGAAAATGTCTAGGACGACTTTGGAAATTATTTTTATGAAACTGTATTTAAAGGTCCATGATCATAAAATTGTTTTGTGAGTTGAATTGTCTGATTTTTAAATCAATGTAAGATGCCATTTAGCCAAAATTCCTATCTGAAAAAAATATTTGCATAAAACAAGTCAGACAAATTTTATGTGACATCATGTCTGGATTGCAAGGACAAATTAGAGTTCTGACTGTTTAAGCACAAAGAATAGCAGTGTGTTTTTGACACAACACGGCAGCAAACATGCATTTTGAAACGTGTGAGACCCGGGGATTAACGTTCTATTATGCCTTGAAGATGACTGTAGGCGGCGACATTTCGCATCGGAAATGCCAAAAGCAAGCTTTCTCCATTCACCGCCACGTAAATCTAAAGCCATTAAACTTTGCTAACCAGTCTTTTTTATATATAAGATATACTATATAAGATTATGTCTGTCCATCGTTGACTTGAAATGATATATTTCTTTTAAAAATGCTAGCCTATATCCAGCCAATAACTGAAGTGCATGGCAGCGTCTTGGAGACCAATTTCAAAATAAAAGCCACCGAACTCTGCAAGTGTTCATGGTGTTCATTATGAATTTGCATCTGGATGTGGCAGAGGCATTAACATCTGGGGTCTGGAGAGATAATCAGTGAAGAGAATCCGTAAGGGGTGCTGTAGAGAGAGAGAGTAGCCGCAAGAAGACACGACGAGGCAAGGATCAGTATCAAAATAAGTATTAGTAGGGGAACACACACCGTCTAACAACAGTGGATTTTATCTAGTCATCTTTTTTTTTTTAAACATTAACCTAAAACCTGCACGATACATTCAAATTCTTATTTGGCCATGATGTACACAGTCCATCATGGTGTTCACAGTACAATATCTGCATAGTACAAGTAGGTCACAGTTATACAGTGCGTTGTTCAGTGTGTTCCTCACATTTCTTTGTAGAAATGTTTATTCTTTAAGCATGTTCCTTTTTTCCTTTTGAAGTGTCCTTTTCTTAAAAAGAATTACAGCAGAACTATAACTTCTGCATTAGCATCTCTTATAGTGGCTGCTGCTTGGTATAGAGAAATTGGAGGTCTTTAATGTTTCACAAAATATAATTTCCCCAAGCGGTAAAATGAACTCCATCACGTATGTACAAGGAGGTCATTTGGCAAAGTGACTTACAATTACATGCTGCTATTACATGGAGCAGATGGGGGTTAGGCATCTTGCTCAAGGATGCTTACAGGTAGGCCAACTCTTACAGGTTACAGTTACAGTTACAGTTACAGCATTTAGCAGACGCTTTTATCCAAAGTGACTTACAATTACATGGTGCAATTACATGGTACAGGTAGGCCAACTCTGGGCCTCAAACCCACAACCTATCGGCTGGGAGTCCAACACCTAGAATACTAGACTATCCAGGAGCAGGATAGTCTAGTGGTGTAACCCAGGTCATACCTTATGTGTGGATGAGAAAAAAAAGTGCCTATAATGGCGAAACCATTGGTCAGGCTTAAAATCATTGTGCTAATATGTAAACCATGTGAGTAAAAAGAAAGTCATCAAACATGCAGCAGACTATAGCCACACTTACCGGACAGTGGTTTGACTGTGCAAATAAATTACAGAATCCCTGGTGAAACGAGTTTATGGTTTTAGCTGGCGTATTCACCATAGTAACGGTCAATAAGGCTTATGGGTACTGTCACCGCATTGCCTTTATTTTCTTTTCTTTTCAGGGTGGCCGGGGAAAACTTTGACCTGATGATGCGGACTGACTGAAAAACGTGGTGCGGGCACAAAACTAGTTTTAGTTAGTTTGTGTCACGAAAAGAATGTGTGTCCATGTACACGAATCAATAGATTAGATTTCATGACTATTTCACAAACTGCCGTGAGACTGGGTTGCACACGAATAGACCCAAATAACATGTCCTCCAGCAGACAGTGTGTGTCTATTCTCACTTGAGTCGCAGATAGAAAACACCTGTCTTCACACTCCTGGCTGTCAGTGGTTAAATAGCTTTTTGGCTGCTGTATACTGTCTGCTTTCCTGGACGCACGCCAAGCTGGATATAGCCCCACATCAGCTGCGGCTGTTTGAAACAGACGAAAGTTTCACTTTGGCCTGCGACACCTTGGACACTTTGTCTCAAAACAGTGATGCAAGTCATGGCTGTCCATTATTATTGCATCCGCTATTCGTTTTTAGACAAACATGATGACGATGCTAGCACTAGACAGAGTGTAAACTCTCTGTTTAAAATTGATAAGATAGCAAGTAGAAGAGAAGTAGAGACGCAGGGAGAGAAGAATCTCATCTTGTGGTGGGACCATTTACCTGTCAAACTCTCCTTATCTCTTCTTGTGGAGGAATTTGACAAAAGGGTAAATATGCTGTCCACACTCTCTGGGACAGAATGGATAGCTACACTTAGTGTTCAGAGGTCACACACAAACACTATATCCAGCAGACAGTGTGTGTATCCTCACCTGTTACAAACCTATCTCCACACTGCTGTCAGTGTTCTGGCTGATGTATAGGCCTATTGGCCACCTCCCTGGGAGCACAAAGAAAGGAGGAAAAACTGTGCTTTGTTTGTGTATAGTAAGTACTCTTGTTTCCCTGGAAACTTATCATTAAAAATACATGTGTTTGCCCTGTAGAATGTAATTTCCCCATAGTTCCCAGAGTAAACATCTCATCATCCAAGAGTAAACATCAGAGTAGAATCTCTCCAGTGATATGTGCTTTCCTACTGGGCTTACCAGCATTTCAGGGTAAAGGTTTTTATCAAGAAGAAACCTTCCCCTTGACCCAATTTCCTCTGGGGTTGGAGTAGATAGTGAGAAACACACAAATGAGTGCCTGCATCTGGTGGGGCTTATTGGGCTTCTAAAGACTTGACTGGTTTCAGACCCACACAGAGGCTATTCCAATAAGGAAAGAGTAAGCTAGCATCAATCTTAAAAGTTTGCTATTAGACTAGCATAGCCAGGGGAAGTAAGTACACTTTGCAAACTATTCTATTCTATAAGATACGAGAGCTTAAGTTCAAATGTACCTTGACTGAGCTATAGGGCAACATTTACAGTCTTTGGAACCTGCATTGCCAAATACGGGCTTGAATACATATTTATTAAAGGTTGAGCCATGAAACAACTTCCAAAATAAATAGGCACCATAACGGCCATCCACCTGACTTGCTGAAAATGTTGTCCAAGGGTATTTCTGTTACCATTGCTCTTTTTCCCCCTGATAAGTTATAGAAAGGTCTTTGAAAAAAAGATCATGCACTGCTTGGGTGTCATCTTGATATAATGTCAAAATGATAAATGTCCTTCCTATAGAAAGCCCTTGTAGCTGTTCACTTAATGGCTGTTTAAGATCAGCCATTCTTTTTTCTTACTGCACAGGCCAATAACAGTTATTTCCCACCAGAACATACCCAGGACAATACCTATTGGCATTTCCATAAATTCAGATGTTGTCTTAGCTAATGTGTGACATAAATCCAAAGAAAGTTTCAATTATACTGTGCACAGATTAGTTGAGATTATCCTATTATCAACATTTCAAATATAAAGGGTTAGGGTTATAACTATAGAAGCATTATCAAATGTTTGGATTGTGTTTCTACAAATTGATGTATATTTATGAATAAAATACAACAGCAATGTAACATCCAGCCAGGCCGCCGCCCCCCGGATAGGCTCGCCGGAGTACTAACCACCGGCCACCAGTCTGGGGCCGTCCACATAATCGAACGCACCCTTTCCTCACCAGCGCACCTGTGGGCAATTTCCCCTAATCTGCTCCCCTTCATCTCCGGGAGAGCAGGTGAGGGGAATTGTCAGTTATTGTTTTGCCACACGCATTGCGTGTCTTGTTTTTGCCTATGTGCTTTGTTATTCGTAAATTAAACTTTAAGAGCTCACGCTCTGTTTTCGCCTCGAGACCCTGGTCTCCGTGTCTCTCTGCACTTGCACTCCGACCAGCTCCTGCCAACCATTATAAGCAAAACTTGGTATTGTTAATCAGAGCCACATTTTTCCACTTAGAATGCATGCAATAACTAATAGTTAAAGCTATAGTCTGGGTACCATAAATACAAACAAACAAAAACCAAATTGTGATATCAAGGCAGTGTAATGTATTAATGTATTTCAAATATAGTGCTGTGCTGTAGTATGCATCACTATTTTTGAAGCTCAGCGCAGGGGCAGTGCCCTAAAGACAAACCTATTTAGACTGAATTTCATACTTGTAAACCTGAGAGTTGAGATGGACACCTTTCGCAGTGCAATCAGCACCGTGTGCCGGCCTTGGTAACTCAGGTCTTGTATAGCAGCCAGCCAAAGAGCAGGAACAACAAGAATGACATGAAACTCAATGAACACTGTCTACTTTTTTTATTTCAAACAAGTACCAAAATGTTTGCATTTTTAATGCTGCTGCTTTAGTAACGGGGCATTATAAATTATACCTAAAGTATACCTCTCCTGCTTTATACGGTTGCTATGGGTCATTTCGAATTCAACACGTAAGCTGGAGCTAGTCGAACGCACTGCAGCAGCAGTAAATGAAGAGTTCATGGAAGTTGAGCAACTTCAAATCGGTCTTTCGCTGTAGTTCATGGAACAACAATGTGGACGAGAGCAGTGGTTGAGCTATGGAACTCCCCTGAGAGCTGTTTGTGTAATGAGCAAAATGGCTATCTGAGATCCAATATGAGCTCTCATTTGCAACTGCATTGTTTTGTTTTCAGACCACATTCTGGAATCACCCAGTATTGTTTTACTCTTTAAGTAAACCTTGGGATTTTTCATGTTTTGATGTGGCCTAATTCATCAGATTTTTTTCAATTTGTAAAAAACAGTAATATTAGAGCATTTGGTTATGTAATTTATGAATAATGCTTTTATTTACTATATTTTTGCACATGTTATTAATAATTTGTTTTAGCAATAATGGATTTCATATTAAGCATGGCTTTTATACTAAGCCCTGGATTCATTTACTGCTCCTTCTTCTTTACCTTAATATGTAGCCCTCACAACGTTCTGGTCTACCACACTGCGAACATCAAAAGCAGGACTTAATATTGACAAAAGGTCAACTGAGCACTGGCCTATACTGTGTATATGTTTTGCCAGTGAAACCATGATAATTTTAAGGTTGAGCTGAGTTGCATTTACTTAATGTAGGACTTGAAATAACATGTTTTCATGTTAAAAGTACTCGGCATGAAACTATAAAACTAGTTGGTTTCCTCATTTGAAAAATTAAGAAGCCAGTCTTAGCCAATACTTGGGGCAGATGTTTCTTTTTCCTACCCCCCACTAGTAAGCCACAAGGGTCTCATGAATAAACCAGTTGCATAAATGTGCACTGTTTTTTTTTACAGAGTAGAGTAGACAAAACTATAACCTTGAATTTCTGCTGTAGGTGAGGGAAACATGAATAACAATGAATATATTTTTATGGCAATATAGAAGATACAAATTAGTGCTTGTGTACTGCAGTATAAAAAAAGAGTGTTAATTCTTTATACTACATGTGTGGGAGTTTTTGGTACGGTTCTCCCCACTGCTCAAGTAATGGACAACCTCGGCTATTAAGAGCTATATAAACATGATTAAATGTGTTTATATCCCTACCCTACTTCAAACAGTGGAAAAACCATAACATCACTGCAAAGTGCTGTGCCATATTGTATTAGTCGGAGCAAATACACACAAGATAGCAACATTGTCAATTTAAATGATAAGATTACAAAAAAAGACACATTATGTAAATATATATATGTTTTTCCACTTCCAGATAATAAAATACAGTTACATTCGAACAGTAGTGTGGAGTCTACTTAAATACAGCACAGTACAAACATAAAACAACAGACACCGCCCGCAATGCTTTGTCACATTGATTCAGGTAGAAACCTGGTGCCAAAGCTTCTAGAGAGACCTTTGGAAAGTAACTGAGACATAGTTAAGTTAAGTTAAACATAGTTTAAGAAACTTAAAGGGTGGAATAACGTATACTACATTTGGCCAAAGGCTCTGGTGTATCCACCAGATACACCAACTGTCATTTTAGTCTACTGATTATATACATCTTAAATGACTTTAAAAATGGTTTATTCACAACAAGGCGGCACTAGGCTATGATAAACTGATAAAGGATGTATAGTGAATGGTAATGATCATTTAAACTATAAACTGTCCAGCAGATTTGTCAAAAAAGACAACAGTATCCATCCCTCAGTCTTGCTTAATCTATACCCATGTCTGGAAATCTAGAAACCTGTGGGAGATGCCATAGGCCTTATAACCTCCCATTGTGAGCCTTTGACATAAGCAAACTGCCTAAAAATCACACTGGAGAAGCAGCCTTTTTTATACATGTACAGGTTTGATGTACAGTTGGTGTCCCCCCGGTATTCACACTATCAGCACATTTCTGTCAGCCTTATGACCAGCTTTACTTCACATTTATAGAGATGCTATATGTGAAACATTAAATGAGTAGAAAATATTGTGCTGCATAAACACTTCAAAAGTAGATATTTTTCTATATAATTCATTGAATAGTGCTATTTTTTTTATTGGTAGCATTTATATTTAAGCATGCTAACATTATATCTACCTGTTTGTCAGTGTGTGTGTGGCTACATTTGTAGCAGCAATCGTGCGTTTCATAGCTCAGCATATCTGAACCACTTGCGTTGTTAGGGAGTCATGGTTGAACTGCGGATCTACTGTGCTAAACATGAGAATGACCGCAGCATGTGGAACCCTACTCATGTGGAGCAAACTACTTTGAACAGTGTCCCACGCACTTTCAAGCCTGCGTTACTGTTGGATGCACCCGAGCATAAATTACTCATAAATACTGTATGCTATACCTGCATGCACCCGCATGCATACACACACACACACAAACTTGCCATCTGCTAACCAATGTTTGACAGATATTTATATTTACATTAAATGACAACTTTCTTTCCAGCATTTTTAACTTTCAAACATGACATGTTTTCAATCTATTTTTTTTTGTAAATCAAATCAAAACAGGTTTTAGATTTTGTACGAATGAAATGAAAGAATACTTTTTAAAATGGAGGTTGTGAGAATAGACCAAAAAGTAAAATTTACATCTATATATATATATGATAAAATAAGCCTCTATACAGCTTTCTGCACGCATTTCAAAATATTCTGGTAAGGTCATTGATGATTTTTGATAGGCCTGACTTCCTCTTGCAATTTCACAATTCAATGTGTAGTGATCCTGGTTAGATGCTTTGCATAAACATATAACTATAGCATAGACATGGCTAAAATCAAAGAAAAAGATGACACTGGAATGTGATTCATACATTTTCAAAAGCAACAGTACTCAAAAAGTCTGTAAGGTAATGAGCAGATAAGATACTAAATGAGATTTCATGACCGTTACATGGTTGCATGATAAGCGGGTTTAATCACAACCAACATGATAGTTGTAGAAAGATGTAGACCGGATTAAGTATGATATACCTAAAATAACTTAACTGATGTTATACACTCCATATTTGAAACTAGATAAACCCAAGTTATAATACAGCACACATGCAAATTGTGTACATTTGTAAAACTATATCATGAAAGCATAATTTTCATACTGTATTGAATATTATTTTCATAGTGGAGTGACTATCTTCTGCCTTAAAGTAGAAAACCATTATGGGGGAAAGGCTTTTTTTGTTTGGCACCGAGTATGAAGAAAGACTTTTGGCATGAGAAAATTACAATATTAAGAAAGGACACTCAAACAGTTCCATTTGAAACAAAACGACCAGACTAACAAAACAGTAACATATTCTGTACTTTCACCAGCACGTCTGGCTTCATTTTGAAGATATGAAGAGCACTGTGGAGCCATGTGAAAAGAGATTCACTGTTTAAGTTAGACCCCCCTGACAATAATTTACATGAATTACATGCTGCTCAATAAATGCAGTATTTTCTCAAGTGCTGTAAACCACTGCGCACGGGTATTAAGTATCTCACTTACAGTAACTGACTGACCTGAATTTGTCCCTTGAAGCCTATGTTGGCGGCGCTAGCACAATGGAAAAACAATAATATAGCTACCACAAAATATATGAACAGTGAGTTTATATAAACACAAGTGGAGAAAGAGAAACAACCGGTAATTTACATAAAGTAGACATTACAAGCACTCTCAAGACCCCACGCTAGTGCGTAAGTGAAAAGAGAGCGCATTGCCTTGAGTGGGTAAGACACTGTGCAGACCTTTTCAGTTCTTACTCTGCAAAAGAGTGTCTGAGGGGAAGGTGTAAGCGGTGCTCCTTAACAACTTGAGTATCACCGGATGCTGTGGATCTCACCAAAAAGCTGGAGATCCTGAGGTAGGGCAAGGGCAGTGTTGGTGGTGCTGGGGAAGGAGTGTGCATGGGGGGGTTGCAGAGGCTGGACAGAGGCTTGCAGGGAGCACCACGTTCAGGCAAAGGCGTTGTCAACTTTTAAAAGGGAGGGGTCCATGTCATGGCATCCCTTGCCATTCATGTGTTCAGAGTGTCCGTCGATACTGTAGCAGCCCTGCACCTCGGTGATGGACGAGGCCGTGTAGGAGGCTGAACGCAGGGCGTCGGAATGAGCTCCTAAGGAGCTGCCAAACTGTATGCGGTACTGGTTCCAGTGCCTTCGCAATACTCCTTGCACCTGTCCAGAAACAGCAAATGAATGAATGGAATTAAATTAGTTGATATTGATTTTATAATGTGTGTGTTTAGAATTGTGTTTGTATACTTTGAAGCAGTACAGTATTTGCTGTATGTACTTTGGTACAGTGAAGGTCTGGTGAGACCATATTGTTCTTGCAAGCGCCACAGTTTTTGTTCTTTAACAAGTCAATCTGAAAAATCCCCATTTAAAATCACTGATGGTAGAAGCGGTGACAATATTTGTTAGTTTTCTTAGCAGATGACTTTGCTGTCTGCATCAATCATAGTCCTGTAACGCTTATTGAGGTTTTTTTTTACTAAATATGTCGGCTTGTGAGGTCAGGATGTTCTCAAGAACCTAGCTACGACACACGATATGATGATGCTCATATGTATTAATCTTAAGGAACAAATTGAAACGCAATCATTCAACAATACATGGCTTTGTAAGCCAATTTTTAATGAACTGTAGCGGTTATAGCTTAAACGATTATCTTTTTCGAGTGTACACTGAGAGTACATCTTGTAAAGGATAACTCTGGGTCTTGGTAAACACTTGCAATGTGTTCGATCGATAAGGATCTCTGTACTCTCCGTGGCTGCTTGCCAATAAGGTGGATCTTCAACGTAGAGTGAAGGCCTCTGAAACTAAAGCTCTCATGCGAGACACTCCCTTCATCCGCCCTCCATGTACATCCCCAGGGTCACAAAAAGGAAGTTGTCAATTATATCCATGATCATACAGGGAATGAGTGTGTGTGTGTGTGTGTGTGTGTTCATTTATGAGATAAACTGTTTTAGTACAAGGGGATGACCCAATCTTACTTCTCCATTGAAAAAGCAGAAGATGGTAGCCACCAGCAGACCCTGTAGTAAAAAAGGAAAAAGTAATGAGCCATTATCTGTATCTTAAGTCTACTCTACTCTCTGCTCTAGGTTATTTTGTAGTTCGCAAGATAAGAGTCAGGAAAGAAATGACGTGTGGCAGCGAGACACTGAGATAGAGAGACCACCTACATTTAGACTAAACCTAGCCAACATGCAGTCAATATTTACCAGATTTCAGCCAAGATGATTCTATTGCTTTCCTTCCTGTAAGCAATGGTTTTACTATTCTACAATAGTTTATTTCAAATTCAAAATCGCCTCATTGGGCCACTATGAAATATATGTATTGGGGGCAAGCAGTATAATGCATACGGCTGTGTATGACATACTAGTTATACAGGGTCACTCTCTACCCCACATGGTTGCTGAGTTTGGCAGTCCTCCAAAGTGCTGTTTTTGGTTAAGGATCTGGTTAATCTTGTTTGTAATGGAAATCATGCCTTAAAGCACAAGGCGTCATCACCCAACAAAACTGAAACGCAAACCACATGCTACATAGGAAGCTCAAGCCGTACCTGGTAATGCATGAGGATGTGCATGATGTAGTCGTATATTTCTGAGGCAACCCTTCCTTCAGGCTTGTAAGGAAGCAGGACGTACTGGATACCAAGCAGGGGCACCAGGATGAGAGTAGCTCTTACAGCTTTCATGTAAAGACTGGACTCTGCCTGGTGGGTCACCTTTAGCTTGGTGATAAGAACCCGCACGATGTTCAGCAAAAAGAACAGATTCACCTGAGAGGAGAGAACACAAAGAAGAATATTTAGAGGTTAAGGGTAATACAGGTACTGTATATTTTATTGGTTTGTTATGTCAGAAATACATTCTATCTGGTGTGCATATACTGTAAATCCCATTCATCTGTGGTGTGGGTGGCTTGTAATTGTTCTCATGCGCTCTGACGGCTAACATACAGTAAGGGTGCAACTCAAATAAAAAACACCCTCTTAAACTGGCACATGAAATCATTAACTGTGTAGTATGAGTAAGTCTCAAACAAGATCTTGTACAAAACAACAACACTGTGGCCAGTGTTTCCGTGGGTCTGAACATTGTAAAGGTTATTTGGTCCTACCATCATCATACTGTAACCCCAAAGGGAGGTTTGAGTGGCCATGATTCCTCTGAAGCATTTCCAGCTTTGGCTGATTAAGTGAATTCCTAGAACACTACAGGAGTCTGGGGACTTGGAGGGTGGCTCCTCTAAGAGCTTGACCCTTTGATTTCTCCTTTAAAAATGCTCACTGTAATACAATGTGGCCTGCCTGCAAACATCTGACTTTGTTTCTGCTCTGACATGTAAAGAACCGCGACTTCGATTTCATTGCATACAGAATTAGTTGACCAAAGGGACAAAAACAACCTGCCAATCTAAACATAACCCATAAACCAGGAAAATAGCACAGGTTTCCACAAGATGCTTTTGGGGGATTTCAAGACTTTTGTTTTGATATTGTGATTATGATTCTAATTCTAATTATTTATAATTTATAATGTATGAACATATCATTACATACATACTACTACTAAGTAAGTAGTATGTGGGAGTAAGAACCCCAGAAGAAGAAATGTAAGATACAAGATGCACTGGACAATATGGCTATACATTGCAAACAAGACAAGAAAGACTTGAACTAACTTACCAAGAGAGCAGCACAGATGGGGCCGTGGATGATGTACAGTAGAGATGTGTTGGAGCTGATCCAACAGCTACAACAAAGGAGATTGGAGATTGTGGGGGTGGGGAATATTTACACCATTAATGTACTGTATACTCCTGACCAAGAGTTATGGACCAATAGAGTTGCAGCCAGTTGGATCGACATGAATATCTTAACTATGGAAATTGTATCGAATTGATGAGATCCAATACTGCATACACCATACAATCAGAACTGTGAACTGTGCATTTTTCAAGACCTTGTATTATTTATGTTATTTAACAATAGGCCTATATAAAATGTATATCAGTTGTGATCATGCTCTTGAAAACGTACTTGTCATTGTAGTAGTAACTTCGTGCGATGGCATGTATTAAAGCCGGAATGAGAGGGAAGCCTGCAAAACAGTTGAGAAGTTAAACACTTCAGAAAACGTACTACCACAATTATATATCTTCAATAAACAAATGCTTGTGTCAACAAGAAATAAATAAAGGACATTTTGTCATCAGAGGACTCCTATGGGCCCGCCAACATACAATGAAATTCATGGATGACCTACCCCATCCTAGAAGATAGTACCACATCAGGTGCTGCTTCTCCGCGAACACAGCCACCACAATGAGCGTATGGAGGTAAATTCCCTCACACAACATCCAAAAGTAGTTGCAGCCAAACACATACAAGTGGATGAACTGGGACACTTTACAGCTTGTCTGCAAAAGTGAACGCGTGGGGTTAGGAATGACGCAGTCAGATGTCAATCCAGTGCAACAGATAAATGATAAGAAGTGCTATTTATACATGTAAATATCGTAACCCGTAAAACACTCACTGGATTCCTCTGCACCAGCTCCTGGTTGTTTGCGACAGCGGTCAACCAGATGATTGTGATAACAGAGTTCAGGACAAAAGAGAAGAAGAGGTTTTTGTGAAGGGTGATCCTTTGGCAACTTAAACTCCTGCAAGAGAGAAAACGGGGGCCATTGTACTATGGTTCAATAAAGAAAACCAAAAAATCACAAGAAATGAAAAAAAAGAGATATACAGCCTTTATCTGTTTAAATGAAATATCAAAAGCGAAACAAACAAAGATTGTTTAAATGAGATCTATTGTTTGGTTGGTTGACGTACTTGAAATGGAAAAATATTCCCAGAGAGATAAAGAGGGAGGTCAGAGACAGCCCATGTCCTATGAGTGCTAAATAGAAAAGATTCATCGCAGTCTGGAAGAAAACAAGACAAAGAATATTCATTAGATATGAATAAAATGACACACTACCTACCGTAGGCAGAATATAGCAAGTATAAGCATAATTTAACTATGTCAACGTTATTAATATGTTGGTAAGAAATGAAGAATTATGAGAGTTTCGAAAGAGAAGGAGTTTCACATGACAAAAAAAATCTGTTTTGAAACAATTTGTTGGGTTTGTTTTAATCAGAATAGTTGACTTACACAATTCATTATTTGTGATTCAATCATAACAAGGCTGCGCCTAGCCTAAATCTAGTGGAGATCTATTACAACATCTCCTTTTCAGCATCTCTATGCTTGTGTTCGCATGCTTAACATTGCATGTTGGATGCTGGCCATACCATTATGCCTTCGTTGGTGTGTTCATTGCAGCGGGTGTAATTAGTCCACGTCCGGTTGCTCGTAGGATGAAGGAACCAATGGCCAGTGTCAGTGCATTTCTTTGTCACCATCTCTGCAGGTGAAAATGATCCCCATATTTCACAAACTGGCAGCGAGGCTAAACGTCTCAGTTCTCTTTTCTAGTGCATAACCATGAACTATCTTTAAGGCCAACAGTTAGCTGTCCATGCAGTGACACTGTTTCTGGGGCTACCAAATGTTGCAGCCGAAAAACCTCCAGGCATTAATTGAAGTAGTATATCATGTTAACGGGGTGCATTCCCTTAGTAAAAGGAGGAGATAATAGTTGCTTCTACTTAATGCTAAAGCCATCCTGAAAACCATTTAAGCCATTGATTAATGACAAAGAATGGATCTAATTAGATTTCTGTTTCATTTTGTTTATGGGTGTGCTGTATTGAAGGTTCGCTTGGGGTTATGGTGAGGTCAAACGGCTAAAAAGAATGAGGTAATAACAGAAAGAGAGGTATAGGCTATATGCTTCAGAAATACAAAAGACTGAAGAAGAATGTTCCCTTAAATTGATCTAAAGTAACATCCACAAAGTAATAAACTGTTAAAGGTTTTTAGACATCTGAAGGCAGGTCACACCTGAAGGGTCGAAGTCCTGGAAGTAATCCGGGCACTGTTGTTCAGAGACATAGCCTGCCTTGGTGTCATCCCAGCACAGCCAGCCATCCCAGGTGCGGTTACACATGGGATCTAAACCAATAGAAACACTTGAGTGAGTAAAAGTGCACAAAATCATTTCAGTACAGTGAATGAAAACAATGAGCTTTTTAAATTGGGCAAAACATTTAGGCTAGTAAGCGTGGGCATTAGCATGAGTACATTTGAAGATCCTTGAGATATCATGTAAAAGGTTATTTCTGGAAGATAGGAAACAGAAGTTAGGGTCGTAAACCTCCTAAAGGAGTAATGAGGGATTCTGTCCAATCAGACCGGCTCAAAAAGACTGCTTTTCAGTGTGACCTCTATGGCAAACTATTGTAATACCCTGCCAACGACAATTTGCTACTGTCCGCATTTCATTCGCACATTTGAAACTTATTAAGGTTTAAACTGATTTCAGTAAAATAAAATATGTTCTCAGTATGAATATTTTATCATTACATTACTGGAACAACTGACTTGATTTGATAGATTTTAATGTCTGTAACGTCTGGAAACGCACCGATGAGCGCCGCGCCCCCCCCCCCCCCTCTCGTCCATCCTCGACGACGTACTGACCACCGGTCGGTAGCTGTCCATTCTCCCAACGCACCCGAGCACCTCACCTGCCTTCATTAGACTAATCACTCACTGTGTGCACCTGTGGGGAGTCTATATATGTGGGGTGGTGGGAAGAAAGGACTGTCGGCGATTGTTTGCACTTATGCTTACGTGTCGGCTGATCTCACTGTAAATATCCTAATATATATTAAACGCCAAGCTCAGTCTCATGCTTCCTCGCACTTTGTGTGTTTTGTTTCGTGATGGTTTTTGCGCCTGCACTCACTATCAACATCACAGTACAAGATATATGAAAATGCATTTATAGTTTATAATCTCATATTTTTTGGGGGGGGTCCAAATACTGTAAAGTGTATTCATTCACTGACAAACTCATCCATCCTGAAAGTGATGTATTCGATGACAGTTTATTAACATAATAACCCCCTACCTTGCCTCTCTTGGGTATTATCATTCATTATCTTTTGGTAGCACTCAAACTGTGCTGTCACTATCTTGTTCCTTGTGACTCCGATGTCATGGTAGACGTTAGTCTGATGCTGCTGTTGTGTTGCGTTGACCTCTATGCTAGCCATCAGACGAACCTACACGTAAAAAAGGTACAAATCAAATATAAAATTTACTTAAATCTTAATAAACTTAGTTAGGACAGTATTATAAAGTTACATTTAACCATCCAACATATTGAGACTTCCATTATATTGTATTCATAAAAGGAATACATAAACCTGATTCAGCCTTAAACTGTATCTTTAAGGTAACCATATTCTTTCCAATGTGTATATACTTTATAGACATATATTGCAGCAGGTAATTCATGAATTCTTAGCCCCCTTGAGAGGGCAAGCAGTATTATAAAACAGCCACATACTGTATTTCAACTGCTTTCCTTGTAGCTTCCCTGAAAGTAATTTGGTTTTCACTGTCAAATATTGTCAAAGTACAGTTTTGTAGACATGTCAGGCTGGCCACATACTATATTGTTTGTGTTTCTAAGTGTATTCGTATGTCTGCATGCTGCTCTACCTCTGTTGAAGTACACAGCCATAGAAATGCCACCATCAGTTTCCGCCCATTACCATCCATCTTCCTTTGGGGCACGTCAAATATCTCGAGTGACAGACCAGCAACAAATCTGAAATGGAAAAACAGAAAACAAACCCGTCATTCATTGACTTGCAATAAAACCACAACTCAAGGGACATACCACAAAACTCTTCATTACTTCCTAATGATGAAGAATTGTCCTAAATCAAAAGTGTTGTGCCTAAAGGGACCTGCTATAGCTGATGTTATGTGCAAGCCTGCACGAGGACCGGCTCCGAATGCATCATTGGGCTGTTTTGCATAACAGGCCATTGAGCATGCTATTAACGTGGCTACAAACAGCATACTGCAGATTAGGGCTGGGTAAGGACCTCACGATACGATACATATCACGATACAAGGGTCACGATACAAGGGTCACGATACGATTATATCACGATAC
>JAOEHI010051590.1:0-18344 GCA_025447815.1 Percopsis transmontana | reverse complement strand
GATAGCGTATTTTTTCCGCTAAGTTACATATTAAGGCCTGTTTACGGTGTGTTTTAGCGGGGTTTTCGTGTGGAAGGTTGTATAGAAATCTGGCACCCTAATGAACGAAATTGAACTGAGAGAGCGTTCAGTTCACAGACCAGAATGAACTAGTTCACAGTAACGTTCATCAGGCAGTAATATAGTGCGTTCAGTTCACGTTCACCCAAAATATGAACGCGTTCATGAACTATCGTTAAATGAACACGTTCAGGCACATCACTGGCTGTTCCTGTATATTATTTAATGTTTTATGATCATTTCATTAATGAAACCGTTCTTTTTCTTCTCTCCCCCTTTGCCCTCTGAACCTGCTCTCTCTCTCTCTCTCTCTCTCTCTCTCTCTCTGTCTGCGTGTTGCCTTCCACAATGCTCCTCTGTAAGGTAAGACAATGATTTCTACTGTAATTCACAATAGCACTGTAATGAAGGAAGAAAGAGACAACATGGTTAAGCACTGTAAACACAAGGCAAGGCAAGCACATTTCACACTAACTGTGGCAATTCAAGGTGCTTTACAAATAAGATTAAAGCAAAGAACAATTGATTGAGATGATAAATTAAATAGGAAAAATAGACAAAACAAAACATAGAAAACAACTGAATACAACAGAGTAAAAGAGCTCTTAAAAAAGGTTAAAAAGTGCAGCAAATTGCATTACACAAAGTTTTGAGTCTAGATTTAAAAACGTCTAGGGTTGGGGCACCTTTGAGCTCATCGGTGAGTCGGATCCTGCGATGTGCAGCATAATAACTAAAAGCTGCTTCACAATGTTGGGTTCCAGGCAAATGACCAAATGACCAATAATCAATAATGACCAATGACCAATAATGACCAATAGGAAAAAGGCAAGGCCGGGTGCAGTGGAGCGTTGATTGACAGACAGACACATGAGGTACATTGACGCTGATGGCCCTTAGGACAGTTAGGACAGATCAATACACCGCTAGATGAGCTGGGTGATTGACAGCAGAGCAGACAGTAGACAGCTCAGATTAATATATAACCAAACAGAGTGTGATTGACAAGCAGATAAACAGGAAGAGAGAAACTCAGAAAGTGGACAGAAGGACAATGAAAATAGATATTTTCTGTAAATAGATATTGTGGTCCTGATGGATTTTCTCTGTTGCCATGACAGCACTGCATTAGTTGGAATGCATGAGTAATCGCCGTACACGGGAAAATACACAATACAGTACAAACACACGCACACACGCACACATATAAAATGCACTTTTCAGACTTGTTGACTTCTGCATAAATTATAAACTCTTAATTTGGGAGAAATAAATGTGCTTTTGAGACATTACTGCTGGGAAAACATTGTACATCTTACGGTGACGGTAAATTTTTTAGTACTCCAGGCCACCCACACAAGTGTTTACAGTTGTTATGGCTGATCAGACCTTTTCTCAGCGCTGTCTAGGCTTGTTTAGCATCTTCCTGACTCTCCATGTCATCGCTGTTGCACCCGTCAGGGCGGGAAAATGGCTTGACAGCTTCTGTGATTGGTTCTTTTGAGCGGCAGTAGAACTCACCGTGAGCCCAACAAGAGGTCTAATGAGAACTCACGACGCACGTGAAGTGGGTTTTGCACACAACTATTCCTTTATTACTGAACTAAAAACATTTAGCAAAAAACTGGAAAATATACGACTAACAAATAAAATAAAAAAACTTAACTCCATCTTTATTCCAATAAAAAAATCAACTGTAACCGTGACGCATACACACGTAAATTGAATATATACGTGAATCTCCTCTGACATTCCAATCCAAGAAAATAATGACATACAAACTAATAGCGTGAATAGATACATGAAAAAATGTACATGTTTTATAAAAGATAAAAGTATTTTTTTAGTCATTATGTGACCCCCAAATGCATATCACGACCCATTGGAGGTCCTGAGCTCCTCTTTGAGAGCCAACCACACCACACGTTGCATTGAACCAAGAACATTTTGTGTACAAGGGGGCTTATAGCAATCTGAATTATTGTGCTTCTACTACAGAATATGTTAAGGTCAACCCCCACTTTCTGCTTACATACCTACCGCATTCTTTAGTCATATTTCTTTTCACTGTACATCTAGTACGCATATTCCCTGCCTACATTCCTGTGCGTGTGTGTCACTGTGTCTGCGCTCCCTTGTCGGGTGGTGACATCGGAATTTATTGCTTTATTTGCTGCACAGCGCTTCCAATATGCTCAGTTGACGTGACAACTTGTTCTATTATCTCAGTGCTGTGAAGCGATGTTATCTAAAGTCAACTCATCTTGTCTTCCGCTTGATACTCTAATTCTCTTGCCGTGGGGTGGGGGGGTAATTAAAGTTCTTGCTGATGTGAGTAGTAATTCTTACCTGTCTTCCTCTCTTCTCCTCTTGTGGTGTGTTAGCTCATCTCCCGTCATTTTCTGCTGTAACTTTTCACCCCCCCCTGGTTCCATCGACCCTCCAGACATACGTACTGCATGTATTTGCACCTCCATCAGGCCTGTCAGATGCATTTGGAACTTCCCTCCCTCTCTTGCACTCCTTCTTCTACTTGTTTCTCGCCGTCTTCTCCTCCCTTCGCTGCTCGTTCCTTCCCAGAGACCCCTCTGGTCTTCGTACTATTGATTGAATCATGCTCATTTGGACGAATTGATTTCATTTCAGGAGAGGTTAGTTGGAGAGCGGGCCTCAGGTCATTGAGTCTGTATTAGATGTTAGTGTGTGTGTCTGGGTTACTAAGCATACATTCAGTTAGTGGTGTGTTCTTAAACCTCCATTGTACGATGCTGCTCCAACCTTAATAGACTGGGGAGAACCAGTACTAACCCAATGGAACCCAGTGGAAGAAACTATGGAGTTGAAAATCACTTTAAAGGCACCGATTGTAATATCTACAATTACAATTATTTAGTAATTTAGCAGACGCTTTTATACAAAGCGACAATTAAATGGTGCTATGACATGGAGCAGATAGGGGTTAGGCATCCTGCCTAAGGATGCTACCACTGGGGGGTTGGAACCCACGACCTTCCGGCTGGGAGTCTAACGCCCAGACCACTAGACTATCCTGCACCCTGCTGGCTGGGAGTCCGACACCCAGACCACTAGACTATCCTGCCCCCTACTGGCTGGGAGTCCAACACCCAGACCACTAGACTATCCTGCCCCCATATCTAGTCTGATTACATGATTTCATGATTATTTCACCACCTACTCATGTATGCGCAAGTAACACTGGAATGACTGCTCTCCTCCTGCTTGGAGAGGAGCTCCTTTCAGGCTTTCTATCAGAAAGTGCATCGGAGGCACACGCACACAGGCAACATGCATACTGTATGCTGTTTACAGGGAGCCCGCTCCCCATGGCACTTCCCTCTCCAACATTACACACTACTTGGTGTTTGCTGTGTGTGTGTGTGTGTGTGTGTGTGTGTGTGTGTGTGTGTGTGTGTGTGCGTACACATGCCCACATGCACCGAGATGCGCTGTGCTCCGGTGTGCGCTCCGTGGTCACACCTCCCTCATGCTCAATTATTCTCTCCATCAGCCGCTTCCCTTCCGCTCCCCGTTTTCTCTTCACGCCTACCTTGTGTTTGCTCATCACAACAATGGCAGTCCGCCGAGAGCTGTCGTTTCTATTGTCTGTGTGCGTGCGTGTGTGTGTGTGCGTGTGTGGGGGGGGGGCGTATGTGATGTGAACTCAGTACTCAGAACTCAGAGTGCAAAGAATATTAACGGCCCCAGCACGCACGCACCTTTGATGTGGCTGTAAAGGGCGTGCGCCAGCCCCTCAAACACATTAACCTGACAAAGCTAACACACACACACACACACACACACACACACACACACACACACACACACTTGTATTGGTAAATATCGCGGCAGTGATGGCCTGGGATAAGTTGAGATGGACGACGTCGAGAAGTATGTGTGTATGTGTGTGTGTGTGTGTGTGAGGCGTCATTGAGTGTCATGTCATCTCTGCGACCATATTCACCTGGGGGAAAACACACCGGTGGAAAACACACCTGGGGGAAAACACACCAGGGGCGTGTGTGTGTTTCTGGGACGCTGGAAGACATTTTCACTTGGGGGTGCTGATATTTCAGAATCAGCATGAACTGTAGCTAGAACTGAAACTGCACTATCCCTCAGTGGAATTAATGTGAAAAAGACATGTTCTGTGTGATTTTTCAAAATGTTAGTCACTCTGAACTCCTCCTGGTACCCTCATCTCACACACACACGCCAAGAGAGGCTGCCTTTTTGAAAGTCAAATAGGACTTCTGCTTGTGCCTGATAAGGTAGCCCGTGCAAAGCAAGATGCCATACATTTGAATATTTGCTTTTTAACATTTAACTATGTTCGAGCCATTGTTGTGTGCTTGCAGGCGCGTGTGTGTGTGTCTGAGTTAATATGATGGAGTATTGAGTAGCGTGTCTGCCATCCATCACTAAACTAAATCAATCCAAACTAGTATAATCAGCCAAGTGGACCCTGTGTGTGTGTGTGTGTGTGTGTGTGTGTGTGTCCTCAAGCGAGAGTTACAGCACATTTGTTACTCTACAGCAAATGCAGGACAGGGTTATATTTTCCATCTGCTGACTTTATGTGATCTGTGTTTTCTATAACTTTCGGTTACAGAAAACACAGTCAACCTTGTGAATCACATCAAAGCTATTGTGTTTTCTGTCAGACAGCAGCGGCTGGCCCGCCAGCAGACAGTGTCTCTTCTAGAACAATGTTCATTGCTTGCAATCATGGCCCATATGCTGTTTGGTTACATACTGATCTCTCACTTACTTAAAAGGGGGAAGTTCGAAATCGTATTGAATGGGCTGTGTGTCTGTCTGTCACGGAGCCCCCACCATGCATGATGTCTCCAGCCAAACCTATGTTTGAGTTGACACCCTGTGTGGCCTCTTCCTTTTCCTTTTACTCTTTCCCGTATTCCCTTTGTTTTTTTCTTTTCTTCCTTTCTTCTATTTACCATACGCTCCTGTGGGGTACTAAAACAATGAGCAAAGGTTGTATTTTGCAGGGGGTTGTATTTTGTCATAGGTTTTGTTTTTCTCAGCAGCTAGCTAGCTAGGTCAGCGTGTGGTGGGAGCGCGCTAACAACCATGGAGCCATCTGTAAGCCTGCGTTCATGGGAGGGTGGTGGTGGGATTAAATTCACGAAGTTGAGTTTCTTGGAAGAGACGGGGTGTAGAACCCAATAATAATCTGCTCATTGTTTCATTTGAAGAGATTACAAACCTTGCAAATCTGACCTCAAGGAACATCTGCAACCCAAGGTGTTTGCTTTTCATGCTCACTAATTGTGTCACTGTGTGTGTGTGTGATTGTGTGCATTTAGCACAGTAATTTATGTTCATCCAGAGCAGTCTTCCTGTCCAGTCTCCTCTGTTTGTGGTAGGAATACTTTAGACAGAATTATGGCCCCGGCCTGTCAGCTACGCACTGTGTGTGTGTGTGTGTGTGTGTGTGTGTGTGTGTGTGTGTGTGTGTGTGTGTGCGTGTGTGTGTGTGTGTGTGTGTATGACCTGCAGGGCGAGTATTGATAGTGTGTGTGGCATTAGCCTTGTAGGAATTAGAGGCCTCCTTACTGTGCCTCCTCCCACTCTCATTTGGTTCTTCTCACCTCTCCTCCTGGCCTCCCACCCTGTCTCCTCTCCCTCCAGTCACCTTTAATCTCCTCTGCATTCCGCTCCGTCCACTGCAGGTACGGGGTGTCTTTGTGGGCTGAAATCGAGCGGCATTGCTCACACACGTCTGAGACATCGATTGAAAAAAGTAAAAAACAAAACAGTTTTCACCGAATGTATCCATCGAAAAGCTGCCTGGCTGGGCTTATTAGAGCTATGTCGCTTTACTGAGAGAGGCGGAAGTAGGGGGTTGCAAACATAGTCTGAGATCTCATCAGTGCAAGCACTTTACTTTGCTTTCCTGGAAGAAGACTGCAAACATACGTAAACCTGAACTAGCATGCGGAGTTTGGCAGTAGCAAAGCTACCAGTTTAACATTTACACCAGTTGATATTTCCTAAATCGAGTAGTTTGTCCAGTAGGGAAGTTGTTTTATTGATCAAGCAGCGCGGTAGCATCCACCAGAATTACACACATAATCTGTTTGTGAACACGCCGCATATAACATGTATAAATACTGTACATATGCACGTATTAAATATACAGTAATATTATAACATATATAACATGTTTTATACTCATCATTTTGTTTGAATGTGCAGAAGACAAACTCTCTTTATTTTTAATGACATTGAATGCTGAAATATATGGTTTTACCTGATTTCCCCCTCATATCACGGTCCAAATATTTAGCCTCAAATAGTTTCTGGTGATTAATGGATTCAACACAATGCTTCAAAGCTTCATTGAACGTAATTTACGCATGTACAGTATGTAGGATTTTCACAAAATAAATCACAATTACCAGTTGACCAAATGACACCATCTGTACGATGTCCCTCAACAATTAAACAAGTAAAAGTATTTAATCAGTCATTCGGATTGTACAGCTGCTGCCCATGTTGGCATCTACAGTATTGACATGTTAGTCTGAAACTGGTTTAATCCACTGCAAGCCACAAGCCACTGGGGCTTGAGTGGCAGCGAATTATCACACCTTTATTAATTAACCCATCTCACTAGCTTGCAATTACTGTTTTCTGGGATAGCTCCATATGACACTATGTTTATGCTAACAGGGGTTGTAGTGGTAATTATTTTCTCCTAATCACATTCCTGGCCACTGTGGGCAAGATGAACCATCAGTGAGTCATTAATGGCGACGATTAGAACGAGAAAGAAAATGCTTTATAATCAAGAAAATGCGCTTTTGATCATGTAATTAAAGTTTTACATCATATTACAAATATAATTGTAGAAAAAAGTGACACTGATGAGCTTTGAAATTAATGTGTACGAAGTATCCTGATGAGAATTCCTTGCAGACTGCAGTCTGGCATATACTGTACGTCTTTGAATACAAATGAAATGGTTGTGATCGGTCCATCTGTCTTCAATACATACAGTACTGCATTTTTCATAACCTACTGTATATTTAGCATAAGTTTTAGATTACCGGTAGGTTTTTCGCAATGGGAACAGACACAAACGCAGATGAAACTGCTGCAGGCTCAGTTTTAATGTTCAGACAGACCCAAAAACGGTCCAAAAAAAAAATATGAACTTTGATGATTTCCGTATAACGAATTCAGCTGCTTAGACTTCAGAACTTCAAACAAACCTAGAAATAAAAAAAGATACAAACAACAACAACAACAAAAATGGTTCTTAAGATCAAAACAGCATCAGAAACGGGTGAAGAAATTCCCACTAAGGGAATATTAAATTGGGTTTGCCAAATCCTGCTCTATTCAAGAATCCTTTTTAACACCAGGTAATTTGAAAAACAACACCTTGATTTCAGACCTTGATTCCACCTCTGCAGCGGCGTGCAGTGTGTGACAGAGGATAACCCCATTCATTTGCTGGACCCAATAGCCAGCTCTGCTAGCTGCCAGGCATGCAGGCCCCCAGGACACAGCACCCTTGCAAAGCCCGCGACACCTTTTGGTCTTTGGGGCTAAGACTCGCCGACTTGGACCCACATTTTCCATTCTCACCCCGTCTGTGCTGCACACACCTTTCTGCTCACACATCCACCTATCCACCCATCCATCCATCCACCCACTCATCAATCACTATACCGCCTGCTGCACTCCTGAGGCGTTCTCCTTTCCCCCGCAAACACAGGGCTCACACACCACAGACCCAGGTGGCAACACACACACACACACACACACACAATGCACATCAAGGTGACCCTGAGGTGAGATTTTAGTGAGAGAGGAGAGAGGAGAGAAGAGGGTAGGGGAGGTGAGATGAAAGGATAGGAAACGGAAAGAAGGCGGGGGGGGGGGGGGGCAGGAGGGTTTGAGATTACCCAGTAGAAGGAGGGGGGAGGGGGGTGGGGGGGGGTTGAGAAATGTCAAGGAGAGTCGGAGGTAACAGTATGGAAACTGGACCGTGTGCGTGTGTGTGTGTGTGTGTGTGAGGTGATTGTATTCCTGAGGGGTGATTGTGTTCCTAAGAAGATAAACAGGCGCGCTCCCGGAGGGGAGTCCATCCTGGAATTTTTTACAGGAAAATTTTACAGGAAATTCATTCTACCACAGAACAATGGCATACAGCCATTTGTGCGCGCACGCGCACACACACATACAAACACGCAAACATACTAGCACACACATCCTCTTTGCCAAATTAAAGAGACTGTGGGAATAGGTACGGGTTCTTTTGAGTGTGTGTGTTGTGTGTGTGTGTGTGTGTGTGTGTGTGTGTGCAAACATACATGTAAAATTCCTTTTGGCAGAATTCATTGACTGTGTCTTAATATACAGTATGTGTGAATCTACATGTTCACTGTGTGTGTGTATGTGTGTGTGTGTGTGTGCTTGTGTGTATGTGTGGTAATCAAAGAGAGTGTCTATGATTCAATTTAACAAATCTTAATTTGTCACATTTGTGTGCGATCGTGGGCCCAGGTGTTTAAAGACATACACACACGCACACGCACACACACACACACACACACACACACACACACACACTGTAGGGTGTTAGCAGAAGGCAAAATAAATATACACAGGCCCTGGAGCTAAATAGCAAGCACATTAAAACTGTAGAGAACTGTGTGTGTTTGTTTGTGTGTGTGTGCTGGGATAAACACAACATTTTATTTTCTGAATGACAGAGAGAGAGTGTTCTGGGGAAACGACAGAGAGAGAGAGTGTTCTGGGGAAGCGACAGAGAGAGAGAGTGTTCTGGGGAAGCGACAGAGAGAGAGAGTTCTGGGGAAACGAAAGAGAGGGGGGGAAAACGAGGGGTGGAGCTGGAGGTGGCAGGGAGCAACGCAGGGAGACTGGAGTGACAGAGGGCAGACGCAGCCAGGGAACGGGGGAGAGAAGTGGAGCCGAGAGACAGATAAGAGCCCGTGGGAGGGCGCTCCAGAACACAAGAGTCAGATTAAAATAGAACCGCGGCCCCGATGACGCCAATGTGACTGTCAGACACCTGCGACACACACATGCGTAGGGATGTGCATCTTCATCCCTGAGCCCCATGCAATACTCATCTTAATGCACTGCCAACGGCCCGTTACATTAAAGATACATATGAATCGACTGCTAACGCGATACGATAAGATTCAGCCCTGTTGAAGGGCTATTCAACGCGATGTGATGCGATGCAAAAGGACACCGGACTGTCCTGGCTCCGCAATGGTGGAAAGAGCTTCCTGCAGCGGTCAGAACAGCGGAGTCACTACGCACATTTGATTTGTAGCAATTGGGGGGAACGTCTAGCTAGTGACTCGCCCGGCCACGTGTCCAACTGGAGACTTGGCCAACGACAGCAGCGGAGATGAGAGAGTGGCGAGCGTGCTTGAGAAACAGTTTAGAGAGGAGGAATCAATATAAATATACTGTACAGTGATTGGTCACAAATTACTGGTCACATTTCTAAATAATAAAGGCATGGGGCAAAGATTTTAAAAAACAACGCATCCCGAGTTCATCCCAAATTGTATCCTGTACACTTTTTTAATCAGGGCACTCGCATTTTTATGCTGGTGCACCGATGCAAATCGGTGAATCTTACCATTCCTAGTGTACAGTATGGTCCACGAGCTCTGTCTGTATTCTGAACATTAGCGGAACATAGACATTTACATACAGCCTGATATTCCACAAAATTATGCCACTGTTTCCAAGATGAGATGACAGGCTGACTGACATGCTCCACACTTGGAATAAGTCAGTATTTCCGTATTCTGAATAAGACTGACACATTACGCATTCGGAATGTGTCAGTGTTCTCGATTTGGACTAGCGCATCATAGTGACATAATAACAGAATAATATCAGTGGAGGTTTGCATCAAACCTGCTCTGATTGGCTTTCATGTGAACCCATAAAATAGCCATACTGAATTCCAAACAAAGGGTAGATGAAAGCAATAGTCATGGAGAGGGACAGGCAGATACATGGACGGACAGACAGGCTCAGGGAGGTGAGAGACAGACGGGCTGAAGTCGAGCCTACACATTCCAGTTACCGGGACAATTCACCGGAGAGATTAGAGAGATAAAGAGTGGGGAAACGGAGGGGGTGAGACGAGGGAGGCCATTATTTCGACTCCCCACCGAAGGAAGCGTTCACTTAATGGCAAAAAAACTGCTGTTTTTCCCCCTCCGTTGGTCCTCCTCCCCCCGTGCCTTGATTTCCTGTACCTGAGCTGCGATCACACCCTCATTACAGCGAGAGAGAGAGAGAGAGCAAGCGAGCAAGCAAGAGACGGGAATAATTTAGGTTTTGAGAATTGTGCTTTTCAAAATTAGAACGAATCTCTGTCTGTGTGTGGCTACATGTGTGTACTTGCGTGTGCGTGTCTGTGTGTGTGTGTGTGTGTGTGTGTGGTTGGGTGTTATTTCACGTGTCCTAAGAAATGAACAGTATTCAGCTGTTGCATTTCTCTGGGGTTCTTCTCAAGCGGCCTTGATATTTACCCGCCGCTGATTGGCACCGGTTGACATTTGAGGACGGCCCAGTCCCTCGGTGGCGGCTGATAACAGTGTGTAGTAAATGACACAACGTGCTTAGCCTTTTTGATACCTGGCAACCTGGCTAACGTGCGCAGAGAGTATAGAAATCATGACTGAATATCATCAAGGGCTGTGATTCCCTTTTCATTTTGCAGAGTGCGTTTAAAATGGGTCAGGTTTGACCCCAACACAGTACGCAGGTCAATCAGAACCAGTTCACGTCACGGTTCAAGTCAACCGTCACGGGTGGCAAATGTGGCCATGAAAACGCCGACAGTTTGCATTTAAATGAAGCTGTTGTCTGTCATCAGAGAGGAAGCGGGGATCCGACACACCAGCGAGTATTCTGGGCTAATTAATGGAGCTGACACGGAGCTGTAACGTAGCCTAACTAAGAGCCCTGCAACTCAAACCACGGTCCTCCCTATGGCAAGCCAAAAGATTAAACAACATTACCAGACACTAATGAACTAGTAGCTCAAATCCAGTGTCACAGTATGAATACCATTGAAACATTCATTATTACCCTTAAACAGTTTTAGCCAAAAACACCATTTGAATGTTTGACATTGCCCATTGACATACTAACTGAAAAACGTGACTCTGTTGAATAGGCTGTACCTCAACTCCAACTGTTTCAAAATATATTATTCCACGTAGACACTTTATTTCTCTAGACTTTTTCTCTATCATTCTGTCTTTCCCTTTTTTCCATCTTGTCTCTCTCTCTCTCTCGCGCTCTCTCTCGCTCTCTCTCTCTCTCAATTGAATGATATGTCAATTTGATCTGTCAGTTCCTCTCGCCTTCCTTTGCCTGATGATTCCCTCGGCTTTGTCGCTCACTTGACTAGAGTCACCCTGAGAAAATATTCAACAATTACTTTCTGTTGACTGGCTTCTAATACGTTTTAAAACACATTCCCTCCTCCGCCCTCTCTCTTTCTCTCACACTCACACTCACACACACACAGGGGCAGGTTAATTAGCAGCACTTCTGTGCACGACCTGTTTGCGCAGTGAAAGGGCAGTGCTATCATCTCCATGGCAACATTTATTTGTGTGTGTGTGTGTGTGTGTGTGTGTGTATTTGACCCCACATGCATACTACATGCATACATGTGCCAACGTGGGTCAGACAGGCGAGAGTGCGATCAAACATGTATTCTCTTCTTTGTTTTCCTCTGCTGCCTCTCTCTCTCTCTCTCTCTCTCTCTCTCTCTCTCTCTCTCTCTCTCTCTCTCCCCCCCTCTCTCTCTCTGTGTTTTGATTCTATCAGATGAAATTTTCATCAAACCTGCTCTGATTTGGCTTTGCTTTGATTTAATTATTGGACGCTCTACTGTGCGTGTGTGTGTGTGCGCGCGCGGCCGGGCTCTTGGACCTGGCTTGGCTGTATTCTACAGTGCATGTGTCTCCAGTATGTTAATGAGGCTACTGGAGACCCAGCTCTGTTGGAATAACAGCCAAGACCCACAGCAACGCCTACGACCACCACCCGCGCGTCTGCGCGTGCGTGTGTGTGTGTGCGTGTGTGTGTGTGTGTTTGTGTGAGTTTTGTTTTGTTTTTTCCCCATAAATTCTCAATACTCAATCTGTCAACCTCTGGTTCACTCTCTCCTTTTCTGCCTGATTGCCAACGGCACAGATCAATCTGCATTGATTGCTAATCCATTAAGCACAAACACTTAGACACTTAGGAGTAGTGATAGGGTAAATACTGGAAAAGACTTGGAGACTTTGACTGTCATTTAGTATATGGACATGCAGTACACACCATGTTCCACAGGCTACTCTGAAGGCTTTTGTGTGTGGGTATCAAATGGCAGGGCAGCTAAAGTTGTCAGTTGACATTAAAGGGCCTCTATCATAAAACTAAACATTTTCTAGTTTTGCGAATTTCACACCTCACACGAACATGTCACATGTCACCAAAATTATCTCTTAAAAAATCTAAATCAAAAAAATTGAAACACTAAATAAGTAAGTGCCCTATCTTACACCCGGTGCAAAGCGGCGCCAAGCATGACGTATCTTTGCTAGTTTTAGACCAATGCATTTTCCCCGTCCAGCGCCCACGTTGTTTAAATACTAAATGCACTTACCCACCTAAGCGCCCGTGGGCGTGTTGGTCTTTAAATGAGGTGTGGTCGCTCGCATTGCTATGCACATTGCTATGTTGAGGCAGCGGAAAGCGATTGCCCAACAAAAGTGCGCATTATCAAGATAGTAGGCTAATATGCATGTACATAGGCGGGTGCACAATGCACTTACACCCGTTTCACACACAGGGACATGCAGCAGCACACAAACATGCAAAAGATTACAATGTGAAATATTATTTTTGTGTATATCAAGATATTTTATCCTGCTGGACTCCTGCTGTTGCCGTAGATGGTCTGCTCGCGCACTTTCACTTTGTGCATGAGCAGATCAGTTTCCTCTGCAGAGATTCTGAGGTTTATGGCTCGGTGAACAGTACAAGAGATAAGCACGCATACAGTTTACAGTATTTAGGTCCATAAGATTATGGCCCTAGTCATTAGCAGTGCTTTATCTCACTATTAGCATTCAACAGGCTATCGTAGGCTATCGTAGAATATAGCTTAGAGAAGGAGGTCATTTCAATGGCTAATGGCTAATGGCTAACCATTAGCCATTAGCCAGCAGGGTAGTCTAGTGGTCCGAGTGTTGGACTTCCAGCCGGAAGGCCGTGGGTTCGAGCCCTAGAGTCAGTCTACCTGTAAGCACCCTTATGCAAAATGCCTAACCCCTGATCTGCTCCATGTAATATCACCATGTAATTGTAAGTCGCTTTGGATAAAAGCGTCTGCTAAATGACCTAATTGTAATTGTAATTGTAACCAGCTAAAACTAAAGATTGTGCCCACATGGGGTATTCGTCATGAACGTACTTAAATCCTAACATTCACTGAGAATGCTGTATCCTCATCCAACACTGAGAATTGAACACCTTTGAGTGATCACAGAGCATCTGAAAGGGATAAAACCGCTTTCTCTAACGGTTGTAGGTTGTTGTTCTCAAGGAAACTATGATAGAACATTATCTGCAACACCAGAAGTTGTGTTATAGAAGGTGTTATTGGTATGGAGAAACTAGAATTATAGCTCACTCAACCAATCAGAGCATGAAATCTTGTCTATTTAGGATCACATACCTTGATGTTATGTGCCATGGCTTCAAAACGTAAGCATGGAAAATTATCAAAATCTGTATTTTAATTCAAGTCTTATAGTACCTATGAAGTTTATCATCCCACCCGTCACTAAACCAGTTATATGGGACCATGTCAAAACCTTCTATGTGAACAAACAAAGGTTTGTACTACCAGGAATATTCCATGGCCTTAATCTCTCATGAATTACAATCAGGAGCTGAACCATGTCTAAAGATTAAAGGCATATGTTAGGACGTTTTAAAGACTACTGAAAATCTCCAGTTGCATCAACTGAGATGTATACCATAATGGGAAGCACTGACACTTTAATTAAGGGGTCTTTAGAAGTTTATTTATTATAATGTATGTATCTAGAACTAACATACTTTAGTGTTTAGCAGTTAATTAAAAGCATGGTGCCATGGTGCTACTATGTGGCCAGGGTCAAAGGTCAGCAGGGGCATATACTCACACTGTACTTGTATCCAACACCGAAGGCAAATCATTACCAAGACACTCTTTCTGACAGAGCTAATGTAAATGAATGCTATTGTTATTCTGGAATTACATTTCACACTTCTTTTCTGATATATCTGATTTATTATTGCTGCAGTATTAGGTAAAAAAATTTTATACTCTCAAGTCCCAGAAAAGTTCTTTTTAAGTCATTTGCAATCACATCTGTCGGCTGTCTAGTGTATTGCCGTCTTCAGCTGCTGCCTCGAAACAGTGTCAGCAGATTGGATTGGTTTTAAGTAGCTTACTCAAGCCCAAATTGGTTGTGTCTCCTGGAGTGGAACGTGCTCCTGAGAGATATGATTGTTACTAAGCTGCACGTTATTAAAACTGGCAAAGCTCTGAAATGTAAATAAATCAAGCAAAAAATGCACCACAAATATATTCCTCTTAATTTATAAAATAACAGTTTACATATTTGTTCATTTTTAATTAACTTAAACTGAATTAAAATTACTTAGCTTTCATTTTGTCAATTGCAGTATTTGGCTCTTGGTGTTACTGTGGGAAAGCTTACTTTGAGCTAGTAAACAGAAGATGATGCACTCAGTTCTGCTCGGGGGGGGGGGGGTGTTGGATATCTATCGCTGGCGTACGTGTTCAGCCCTGCAGTCACTTTATCAAAAGAGAGAGAGAGACAAAGACAGAAGGAGATGGGAGGTGAACAGAGAGACATAGCAGAGGAGAAATGCGGTGTCTGTTTGAGTATGCTGATCACAGGTGCCCTTAACAATGCCGGAACACTCCGAGAGATTAGAATGGGTGAATATTAGGACAACAACAAGGACTAGAACGCACAGACACACACACACACACTAGGGGGGAATGAGGAGAGACAAAGGGAAGACAAAGAGTTAAAGGCGATGAGAAAGCAATGTTGAGGGAAGACATTTTAGCAGCTACTGTAGATAGTCATCTGTAAGCAGCTTGTCCTTTAGACTGTATGCCAATCAGCTATCGAGTATGCCCCTGGAAGGAAATGTACAATGTTATGACCATAAAATAATAGTGTTATTTGGTTATATTGAACTGAAAGGCTGATTTTAGACAGTACTTTCAGCCTCCCTGATCCATCTGATCAGATGACATTAGACAAATAATGTTATTAAAGGGATGTAACGTACTGTAAAGGAGAATATAGCCACCCCAAAATAAAAAGCGGTGAGCTAACCCTAGTCTGCATGACAGACTGCACATGTATTATTTTCTGAAACAAATTAAAAGTGAAACGACACCTTTGTCTCTCCTTACGCTTTAAAGGTTCCATATCATTGAATTTTCAACTGTCATTTTGGACAGACTTTTCTCCCTACAAGCTGAACATTCCCTTTCAGTTGGTGTTGCACTTTTTTCCATGCCCTAATGTGATTGGCTATGTGAGTGGCAGGATAGGTCAGAGACGACTGGGTACAATCCAGAAATGTCACACCTGAGGCCAAGTCTGACTGTTTTTCATAATTGCTTCAGAGAGGAATTGTGGTTATATGACACACAAGACAGATTTGAAAGTCCAGCACTTGCAGGTCCCTTCAGACAGCACAACTCACCACACAACTGGACGCCAGGGGACATATAACAAACTACACCACTCTGTGTGTGTGTGTGTTGAAGGGAAGGGGGAAAATTAAGTATTAATATAACAGATGGTTTGATGTTTACGATGAGAGATGATTGTGAAAGGTCAAAAGACTTTGAATCTGACATTCACCAAACTATGCATCTAACTGCTATAGGAATACTCTCACACAATTCCACGTGCACTCGAGTTTTCTGTGCCTGTCTGTTGGTTTTAAGTTTTAAACCAACATAAGTTATTAGGACTCTGCTCTCTCTCTCTCTCTCTCTCTCTCTCTCTCTCTCTCTCGCCCTTAAACACGCTGGCACAGTTCCAACTTCATCACTGTGTCACTGATTGAGTGATCACAGCTAATCATATTTAATCACAGCTAATCATATGTAATAATCAGTGCTATTTGCTCAGGCATGAAAAGACTCTGAACCCCCCAGCTATCCCTCATCCCATCCCCGACCCCAGCCCCATCCTCTCATCTCTCACCCATCGACCAATCACAGGTCCCCTCTCCCATTCGCTCGTCATTCATGGGAGCGAGAGTCTTACAAAGTATTTAGAAATTGTCATGCATGTCTGCCAGCCATTATAGCAGTCAGTGCTTGGCAAGGAGTGAAATTGTCTCCCTTTTCTGCTGCTTTACAATTGTGTTTTGGGGATTTATAGGGATATATTTATATATTTTGGGTTGCTTTTTGAAAATGAAATTTCAAAACTGTATTTTTTGTCTGGAGCACTGGTCAATAATAGACGGGTGAAAAAAGGAATGCATTCTTAACCAATTGGCGTGGTGAAATAAAACGTATCTAACATTTGTACAACAGTAAACCTCTAGTTTCAGGACGGCGCGAGGCTGGCGGTAGCGCTAACGCAGATGTAGTGACAATTTCGTTGTGCGCAAAGTGTTTTTTTTCTCACACCTGGGCGCGTTTGCTAATTTCCCGGTGCGCCATGACATCGCTTGCACCGAAATTGCCGTGGGGGGCGCAGTAGAGGGTGTGCAGTGCTAGTTTGTTGTCAAATAAAACCAAATATTGTGCCAGCGTCTCTGCCTGGTCAGACCACGTCTAAACGCAGAAGCAGGCGTTGTGTGGTAGTTTCTAGGCATTAGGCGAAGGTGCACTAATGACAGACTTATCCAACATCACACACTTTTGTGTATGTTATGTTATCTTATTTTGTGAATAATTTAAATAATCACTACTGTCCTTAACCGTTTTAATCACAAAACTAAATATATGCTCTGTATCATTGTCTTCCAACATAAAACAGTCAATGCTATTACGCATGGAAATCAACATGGTGACGAGAGAAGCATTTAGCCGGTCTGGACGTTAATCCATACATGCACCACTGTTGCTTACCACCACCACATGGGCCCATAAATTCACATCTGATATTTGTTTTTCAGCTCTAATTCTATTCCGCTCAACATTTTAAAATCTGCCTTCACTTATTTTCCGCTGAACTTTTTCTTGCATGGATGAGATTAATTTGTTAAAAAGCTGATATCAAAGTAAAGACATAAAACAGATTGTCCCTTGATAGAAAGGATCAGGCCAATCACAGAATTAATGTGATCAAGGAAATCACGGTTAGTGTTTACCGAAAAGTTCCCTTAACAGAACTGTTAAATATGCAAAACAAGCAGCATGGAATATGTGTCACACTCACTATCCGACTGTTTGTAATCCCACCAGGCAAACATCATGCTCAGCAAACCTAGCAGATAATAATAAAGGAGCTGTGAGCATTTGCTGTTTAGTCCATGACTAAATCAAACCTGTGCAAATCCCCAAAGATGGTTAATTTTAGCAAGTTAATCAGTGCATCCAATGAGCACAGCTTGGAATTCATTTCCACTGTTTCCGAGGCCTTTCCAATTTGCAAAGAGAAACATCTTGGGAACTTTGGGCATGCGGGACAGCAATATCCAGAAGCCTTAACCCCCGCCAAGCAAGACAACATCATCAGATCTGTGTCGATGAGGAGCAAAACAACTACTTAATGTTCTGCTTTCTACCCAGGATGCTTTGCTGCGGCTCGCAGCGGTTGTCAACATTCGCTCGCTGCGAGATGCCCTGCGAGACAGCATACAGGAGTTGCTACCCGGCACGGTACACACGCACGCACGCACACACGCACACACGCACTTTGATGTAATGATGAAAAACAAACCTCCTGTTAATATCCTGTGAGTGTCAGTGCTGGTTTTATCCACTGCCACTGCTTTTCTTCACTCTCTGAGGCTAGACACTCATCCATTTAATTAGAATTACATTAATATCAGGTGTGTGTGTGTGTGTGTGTGTGTGTGTGTGTGTGTGTGTGTGTGTGTGTGTGTGTGTGTGTGTGTGTGAGGGCGAGATTGTCTGTCAACAGGACTGAGTGTGTGTCTAAATTCTGGAG
>JAOEHI010051588.1:4224-15186 GCA_025447815.1 Percopsis transmontana | reverse complement strand
CACACGCACGCACGCACGCGTATAGAAACACAGGTTTATATTTCCGCAAACCACTCTCACCTCTCATAAGGATCATATCTTATTTCCACTACAGTTTGTCCAACAACTACTAGTTATTACAGTAATCATCACTCCCTGATGGTGTGTAGGTGGTAGCCCTAACCTCCTTATATCCATCCAACAAGCAATTGTGTCAAAGGGTAGGCTACCTTACCTACTACTATATACTATATACAGTATATATATACTACTATATATAGAAAACATTAATATATTTTGCCAGCATGTTGCTGTTTGGAGGTCTTTAAGGAAGAGTCAGACCTACCACTCGGCAATTATTAGCAAGATCCAGTGGCCTAATGGATAAGGTATCAGCCTCCGAAGCTGGGGATTGTGGGTTCGAGTCCCATCTGGGTCGACTTTCTTGGTAGATTCCGCCAAGCAAAAATGTACCTGCACCATCTTCTCTTAGCTAGGCTGACCTTGCACCCTAACAAGAGGGCAAGGAATGTCATTGATGTCACAGCAATCAACCTAAAGCTGTGAACATTTGATATGTTTACCTGGATGTCACTACAGGTAGAAAACATCTCAATGCTCAGAGCAAGCCTGGGAAGAAAATCCAATCAGTCTCTAATGTATTTTGTCAAACTGTATACCCTCCTGTCACCTGATTGGAATGAAAGTTTGCCAAGTGCAAACCCTAGTCGTATGTAACACAACACACCTTTATGGAATCTGTAAGCTAGTGAGTAAATCATGCAGGCCACATTAAAAAGACCTTTAAATGCACATAGTATCATGGGTTCATCTCAACTTTCTTTCTTATGTGGTAATACATGATCAGAAATTATGTTAATTATCTATCTATTGTATCAAAGGGTACCTTACCAGGAGAATTCCCAGTGCCCCGCTGCCCTGAAGAAATTACATTTAGTACTTGTAGTGTTTATGGTTAATATTACATTTTTAACTCACCATTAAGGGAAGGAGAAGATCACAGAAAGAAAAATTGGTCCACATGTAGTCTCCCCAAGGCCTGAGGTTTGTTACTCTGATTCTTACTGTTTCAAGAGAGTTGTTATCAAAATATTTGAATTACTAGTAAGTGTTTTTTAGATTTTGCCCCCTCCTTTTGCATGTACATGACGCATAACACAACATAATAGCATAAAATATAAAATATTTGAACTATAAACACAGCTGAAAATGACCACACAGGGGTCCCAACCCCCACTTTGACAACCCTTATGCTTTAGACTAGAGGCTCCAGCAGATGTAGAAGAAGACGCTGATGAGTGCGTCAACCAGGTCTCAGCCCCAACAGAATACACCCACATGTTACTGCTCCTGGACTGAATCACAAACCTTCACTTGTTTAGGAAAATACACATTGATATCGGTCACACTAAGGGTTATTTTTTGTGCTTCTTAAGTGTATTTGCTAGAGGTCAATGTTTTTAACAAAACAACATTGTATATTTTAAAGTAATTAAATCTTCATGCTATGGCTTATTTAATGAATCTGCAGATGAAAGGATTTTCCTCCAAATCCCCCGAGACTTTCAACATGAGACAACATGTTGTGTCGGGGTCAGGCTCCCACTATGTACAATAAACTACCACATGGGGGCATCACAGTTCCTTCATAAAAAGTAGTGTTGCGTTAACTAAAATTTGCTTTTCTTATCACTTGCATGGCAATAGTAAATATTTCTATCTATATTTATTATATTGCGTTCTGAAAATGAAGAAAAAACCAATGGCTTGGCTTGTGTAAGGTCCAATTGCATTTCGATTGAGTTAATAAATCTGCTTTAAAGCAAAGGAAAACAATACACATAGGTGTTGTGTATTGTGATGTTTAATGGCAGCTAAAAGAAATATACTGTTGCTGTATATACATACACACTGTCGCCACTTTATTCAACAGTCTCCCTTTTCTATTACCATTTATTTTATTTATTTATTGTATATATTGTCTTGTTGCTTTTTTACCATTTTACTTGGATTAAACCACCATGTATATTTATTTGTGTGCACTATGACACAGCATTTCATTATCATTCATTGTTGCCACTGCTTGGTTTGTGTATTTGATAAACAAACTTGGAGACTTTAACAGCTGAATTCCACTAAGCTGTAGCTAATTGGTTATTCTATCAGAGTACCTGAAAATCTGGACTTCACAGCCCACTGACAAATGCAAGTCTTTTAATTTATATTCCAGGTAAATTGATATAACCATACAAGAACAAATGTAAGGGCCCCCAGTGATAATCTAAAAACATCTAATACCAATAATCTTAATATATCTATACGATAGATATAGTATATACCAGTCCATTGAGACAAATTTAAACTTGGCAACTAAAGTAGCTTAGTTATGGGTTTCCTTTTAGGTTAAAGCAGGGTTTCAGTCACACTAGTTGGTTTTTAAATATCAAAACGAGAGGCTTTAAATAGTAGTTTGTGTTTGCATACATTACAAATGTCCTTACTCAGCGGGGACTGAGGTGTTACTAAGGTGTCATTATTGGACTCATCTGTAGGTGTGTCCACAGCAACTATCCATTTGGAACGGCTTCAGTAAGTGTGGATAATTATGACACATACAATGCAAAGATATGATATATGCCTGTATAGAAAACATTCATTTATTTTACCAGCAAGTTGCTTTTTGGACTTCAGAGTCCTCCCAATCAACCATTCCACAAGACCCAGTGGCCTAATGGATAAGGTATCAGCCTCCGGAGCTGGAGATTATGGGTTTGAGTCCCATCTGGGTTGACTTTCTTGGTCCTGTAGATTCCTCCAAGTAAAAGTGTACCTGCAACATGACTAACCTGCTTCCAGCTAGGCGGAACCTGCACCCTAACAGAGTGAGGAACGTCATTGATGTCACATACATAGTAATCAGTCATACATGGATGTCACTACAGGTAGAAAACATCTCAATTCTCAGAGGAAGCCTGTGATGTATTTTGTCTGGATATAACTGTATACCCTCCTGTCACCTGATTGGAATAAAAGCTTGCCAAGTAACACAACAGACCTGCATGGTGTTTTCTATATCATGGGTTCATCTCAACTTTCTTACATGGTTAATACATTATCAGAAATTTTAATATATAAAGCGGTAAACTTTAAAGGGATGTTGATGTTTGTTAAACCCTTAACTCTGGCGTCAAGACCAGTCACCAGATATCAGTCTGTTATAACTTAAAAAAGCCATTGTTCGCAGATTTCTTTTATCCTCCATTTCCAGAGAAAAAACATTCCAAGTCTGCAAGGTTGGTCTAAATCAGGAGTCTCCTAGAGCAGATGGGGCCCTTCGTCATACTTTACACAGTGTATATTTACTTTAATGTATTCTCTAGATATTTAACAGCCACATTAGTATTCGTGGTTGATAAGTATTGTTAATTTTTATAATCGATTCTCTTTATCTCTAATCACCATTTTTCTACCATTAATGTAATCTTATGTTATGAGCACCCAAGATGGGACATTTTAGACCTCAAGTGAATTATAAAAAAATAAAAATGGTACAAACAAAGGCCCTTTAATATAGTAACATTTAGATAACATAAGGAATCAGCATGGGTCAAAATTTTGAAACACTGTGGCATAAAAAAGACGCAACTCCCTAAACATTGTACAGTAAAGAGGAAGCAAATATACCACAGTTCAAATAAACATGCAAATGCCCCCAGGATGAAAAAAGACAAGATGTATCTTTGCTGGGGTAAGCCAACCTTGGCCCAACCTCTACCAGGTATACAGTAACAGATATTTAATATTTTGAACCCATTTTTAAAAAAAGGGCATACACTAGTAAAAGTTTCATAGTTTATAATTACATGAATATCAATATAGTAGTATACATGTTTATATGACACTAGAGACCTATAGCTCAGAAGGTTTTATGTTCTGCTGTTCAAGCTGATGTGTTAATAACATCACATCAGAGAGTCCTTATTTTGTTGTTGCACCTGAACAGCTCGCTATCGGAAAGCAATTGAATAGGATTATATATTTACATTATATAGTAGCATTCTAATGGCTGCAAAGGACATTACTTGGATTTTTTTTTGTTTTAATTAAACAACGCTGCACAATAATCGTTCCATTTACGTTTTAACCCTTTTTTAACCAGATAAATTGAATAAAATCACAGTCTTATTTACAAAAACAGCCTGCAGTATAGGTGCAATAATACGGACAATTATACACATGCATGCACCAAAATCTACTGGCCTTAACTGCCAGTACTAATAGTAAAAGTAATGGAATTCCAAAAAAAAAAAGAAAAATACATTTAAAGCCATGTGGATAACCCAGTTGGCACAGAAATAGGGAATGCCATCTACAAAGACATGGTCCATAAATAGGAAAATTATCACAAGTTGGGATGGTGAAGAAACAGCATTTTTTTTAAACACTGTATGCAGTACACCATGAAACCAACACATCATTTCCTCCTCATCTAATCCTAACAAGTTCATTAAGAGCGATCGACCATGCGTTGTACATTTTCTCCTCACGAACAAGCCTGCCATGTGGGGCGAGCGTTGCTTAAGAAAAGGACAGTAAACAAGTATCACTTGTAGCCGTGTTTAAAATATAGCATCCACTGGCTTAAAGACATCCTAGTGTTTGTGTTGTTGAAGATGAGTAAAACATATAGCGAGGTAAGACAGGGACTTGAGGCTGAGGCACAACAAGACAACAACTAAGTCCTGCATGTTTGTGCAAGTTGATTTGACAAACTAAACGTGAACAGTGGACAGACACATTAACTGAAGAACATATATTAGTGAATTGATGGCCGATATGTACGCCCTATTGATAATCGCCAAAAGTCTTGCCTAAACTCAAATTTCACTTTTGAGTTGTGTGTCTTGAACTATCAGCCACTTAGCAGGCACTCTGAATCAGATGAGGCTTGAGGCTGCTCAAGTAACTTCTAAAAAAAGCTAGGACAGCACTCTACCAACCTACTTAGCTGTTTCAGGCAAACTGGTAATTGTCTCTATCACAAGAAAGCTTTATTAACCTTAAAGGCTCTGCTCATTTTTTTTCTCTCTCTCTCTCTCTCTCTCTCTCTCTCTCTCTCTCTCTCTCTCTCTCTCTATTTTTTTTTTAAAGGGGGTGGAAGACACGCCACTTGTGGTTATTTAAAATGAACACGAAACAGAATGTACACGGATATTCTAGAACATAATCTCAGATGTACGAGTGTGACACACTAAAATGGCAGAATGGGCTACCCTGATTACTGAACGACACTTCCAAGTCTAAGGAGATGCACAGCCAGGTGCGTGGCTAACGATGGAACCTAAAGACTTCCACGGAGGAACGACAGCAAGACCATTATCACCGTTCCATTCACCACTGGGAGTTTAACACTGTGGAGGAGAACAGCTGCCCTAGACGCAGTCCACCACCGAGCCGTCGTCATCGTCCGCCCCCCACTCCCCGAACCTCATCTGCGGGGACGGCGCCGCCGGGTGCAGGTTGTTCATGTCATCCATGCCGTCCGGGTCCGTTTCGTCACCGGCGCCCATGCCCATGTGGCCGGCCTCCTCCCGGTGCGTGCGCACGTGCTTCCTGAGGGCGGCCGGCTCCTTGAAGCTGCGGTTGCAGAAGGGACAGCAGCAGGGCCTCTCCCCGGTGTGGATGAGCTGGTGGTGCTTCAGGTGCTGCAGGCGGCTCAGGCGCTTGCCGCAGATGGCGCACACGTACGGCTTCTCGCCCGTGTGCGTGCGCCGGTGCTTGCGCAGGCCGTCCAGGTGCCGGAAGCTGTTGCCGCACTCCGAACAGGAGTAGGGCTTCTCGCCCGTGTGGATGCGTAGGTGGGTCTTCAGCGCGCCGGACTCGCGGAAGCGGCGGCCGCAGACGGCACACGGGTACGGCTTCTCCCCGGTGTGGATGCGGATGTGCTTCTTCAGGCTGGAGATCAGGCGGAAGGTCTTGCCGCACTCCAGGCAGTGGTGGGGGCGGTCGCCGGCCAGCTCGCCCACAGCGTCGGAGGCCGAGGGCCCCGCAGAGTCCTCGGCGCCCCCTGGCGACGCGCTGTCCAAGCGGCCAATCCCAGAAGTCCTTGCTGCTGCTTTCTGCGCGTCAAGCACGCCCTGCGGAGAGCTGCCGCTGCGCGGGCGCACGGGTCTCGGGTGGCGGAGGGGGTAGGTGAAGGAGCGCTGGGAACCGCCCTCTTCTCCGACCCCGTAGCCGAGCTCGCCGACGCTGTGGGACGAGGGCTCGTCAACCCCTCTGCTGTCGCCACGCAACCCTGACTCCTTCCTGCCAGACTGGCCCTGGACCGGAGCTGGTCCCTGCTCCTCCTTGATCTCAAATCTTGACCCACCCGGTCCCTGAGACTGCCTGTCATCTGAATATAGGGAAGAATACTTAACAGTCAGATATGGACATTAAACATAGACTTACTCACAACATTATATACTTTAAAGCGCTACTTTCACTGCAATGCGAACCTTTTTTGCAAACGAAGAGCAAGGCATTTATATACACAGGTATATACATACGAGACAAATAGCAACATCAATCACCACCAAGAGCAGATTTTATATTTACCTGGTCTACTGGAGTCAGAGCACATGTGAGATTGGTTGGGTGCAAAGGAGTCAAGACCGTGATTAGTCACAGAACCATCTGGCTGGATTGAAAGCTGGCACATTTTGTAGTCATCTCTTGGCTCAAAACCATGAAGGGACTCATCCACTGAGCCACCAAGCCCCAAGTCTACTCCTGAGCCATTCACATTTCGGCCATTCTGATGGTCTCTGTCCATGCCTTGAGTCATCGAAGTCATGGAAGACAGCGATGGTGCAAAAACAGACTGGCCAAGTGTCTGACTACCGGGATACGTAATTTGAAGTTGATCGATTAGTTTTTGAGCACTACACAAACATTCTTGGAGAGTCTTCAACTCCCTCTCTGACACTTCGAGACGCACTTTAAGTCTTTCGTTCTCCTGTTCTTTATTTAACAGCTCTTGTTGTGTCTCATTTAATACAAGCACGACTTCCCCCAAAAGAGTATCAACTGCAGCAGACATCGCAGTCTGGATGGTGGGAGCAAGACGTGACTTTAACGATGTTACAGTCATGTTACCTTGGGAATTCCCGTATCCAGCTTTGTCTACTTTTCGATCGTAGCAAGAATCTCCCCCAGTCCTATTCGTGATATTAATTATACTCTGTTTACGATTTCCACTGTTAACAGAACTGCTACCACTACCTGAAGGAGATGAATCCATGCCACCAGCATACCCTGTCCGCCTAGAAGTCATGATATTATTTTAGTTGCTTTGTTGGCTAAGGTTAGCAAGTTCCGCTAACGCTCGGTTCACCCAACGCTCGTTATGCCAATGTTAATAATCAAATACAATGTTATTATCCTTGTGTGCTTATTAGGAGCCTTTAAAAGAACACTGACTTGCACGTGACCACATTTGGTGGCTGGCTAGCTGGCGACAAAAACAAGGTCTGCAAGTTGGCGAGTCGCTAGGCCTGCCCTGGCAAGCTATCAATAGCTCGTCCGCTAGTAACAACTAGCTAATCCCTTTCGTTGGAAGTAGTGTTTAACTGCTGTTTCTCTTTACAGTATCAATACTGATGCTCATAAATAACCAACATAGCGATGATCAAATTCACTGGCTGTTGTTTAATGTCCCTCGCCCTGTGTCCTACCGCGACAGATTTCTCATCTTCTGCTCCAGACTCGTTTGTGTGTGTTCTTACTTCTATGATTGGCTGATGGGACCTTTTCTGTCGCAGAGAAATGACATCAGGGAAGAAGCTTTTGTTGATGTACGTGATGTACGTACGGTAATATCATGTATGTAGCATGGATGTATTGGTGACTGGAAGACAACTTGAACAAAGAGTTCAAATATATAACATTTTAATAAAGATATACCATGTTAAACGTAGCCAACTGCGTTTTGAATGCGTCAAATTATATTGATTCTTCCATGTAGGACATTTACATTTAAGCATTTAGCAGACGCTTTTATCCAAAGCGACTTACAATTAGTAGCCTAAATTACTTCACCTATGAATTTGCACAACATTACTGGAGAGTGTATCATTCGCTCCTCAAAACAATTAATATTTACAATAATCTAAAGTTATCACTCTTCAAACAGTCAATAATAGCTAACTACAAAGTGCTTAACATTCTTAGTGCTTATCTAGCAGAGCAGAAAGGAGGGTTTTTATTTTTTGTTTTTTTTTAAAAGGAGGATAGAATAAGGATTGTTAGTGGGATTAGTGCTATGAAGTAGAAAGACTCAACGTTAAAGTGTTTTGGATAGGAAAGAGGAGAGATACCGGTCTGTAGTTTTGAGGTGTAGATGCATCTAAGGATGGTAGCCTAAAGGAAATGTTTTAGAATATTGTCAGTTACACAGTCAGATGTCAACTCACTGAATTTCATATGTAAATATTTTAAAGACCCAATAAGCAGTTTTCCATAAAACAAAGTGACACTAGGCTACTGGCCTAGACACTAACCTCATCAATGCAGTAGCCTATTACCTAAGCCTGAGCTGGCACATTGTGAAATTTGCAAAATTTTCTAAAACTTTGACTCATATGACAACATATGACTCAGTTTCTACATAAACTGAGCCACACTTGAATAACCAAACTTAAATACAGCTATTAGCATAAGCCTATTACACATTTATGTGAATTTATAACACCAACAATTAATTAAGATGCATTTTATCCTCATTTATTTTTTACTAGTAATTGTTTTCACAATAATACACATATTTGGATCAAGTGAACATTGAAAGGGCATTGGACAGCACCAACATTTCTTAATGAGTCGCCCAAGGATGTAGACTTAATACCAGCTTCTTACAAATAACAAGACATCACAAGATTTTAAGGGGTTTTCAATCATGTACATTTCAGAGAGACAACAGGTATTTAGATTTTTTCCAAATAGTTCTGGATAATCCCCACTTATTGTGGATGCTGTGAAGAACTTTACTGAACTTTAGATTGCATATCTTTGGTTAATTTTTTATCTCCAAAAATATAATTTCTATCCTCATGATAACACCCTTGTGTCTCTGCCACCTACACAACTCCAGCTCTGCCCCCTAGATTAAAATTAGGTCATTAGCAGATGCTTTAATCCAAAGTGATTTATAATTACTTGCTGCTATAAGGATGATGCTTACAGGTAGGCCAACTCTAGGACTGGAACCCATGATCTTCTGGCTGGGAGTCCAACAGGTAGACCACTACACTATCCTGCCCCCCAGATGTATTCTACCTGTAATGACATCCGGGTTAGATAGATTTCTACATATGTGACATAAATAACATTCCTCACCGTCTTGTTAGGTTAGGGTGCAGGGTCAGCCACCTATGTTGCAGGTACACTTTAGCTTGGAGGAATCTACAGGACCAAGAAAGTCAACCCAGATGGGACTCTAACCCACAATCCCCAGCTCCGGAGGCTGACACCTTATCCATTAGGCCACTGGGTCTTAGATCTAGATGTAGTTCCCCCGAGTTTTAATTTCACTTCCTTGAATGAAGAACTTGATTTGTCATCATCTACGTAGACGATATCCTGATATAATCACTGATTTTCACAGACCACGTGTCCCAGGTTCATCAGGTTCTTCAACGCCTCCTACAGCACAGTCTCTTTGTGAAGGCAGAGAAGTGTGAGTTTCACCGTCAGACTACCTTCCTGCTATGTGATAAACTCCCAGGGAGTGCAGATGGACAAGGCTCAGGTCAAGGCAGTGACTGATTGGCCACGTCCCCTGACCATTAAGGAATTACAACCATTTCTAGTATTCGACAACTTCTATCCGGAGTTTTAGTTCTGTAGCAGCTCCACTCACTTCTCTGTTGAAGGTCGCAGGGAAAAGGTTGAAAGGTTGATCAATGGGATCTAGATGCCCAGATTCAATATGCCCTCACCACTGAACCAGCACCAACCAATATGACGTAATGTGACGTAATTGTAATTGTAACTTATCTACTGCTGGTGTAATTTAATAGATCATTATCATCATTGCAGTGAAACAGGGCACATTAGTCTAGTGGTCTAGGTGTTGGGACTCCCAGTTGGAAGCTTGTGGGTTCAAGCCCCAGAGTTGCCCTACCTGTAAGTATCATTGAGCAAGATGCCTAATCCCTATCTATATGTAAATGTAAGTCACTTTGGTGTCTGCTAAATGACCTAATTGTTAATAGAATTAATTCAGATTTCTATTTGACATTCCATGTGTGCATAAAACTGCAGTGCATTAAATTGCCTCTTTGAGAACCATGCAACATAGGCTATCAAGGGAAACTAGAAAATGGAATTCGAGGGAGAATTTCATGTTGGCTTGGGAGACCACTAACAGCTGGCCATGCACAGCAAATGATGCATTATACGTGCGTCTGGAATTTACCGATGTTATGTCTTTAAGCTGTTGACTCACTATTGTATAACCTCAGTCTACATAGTGGTGTAAATACATGTATATATATTTGAAGATGTATATGTAGAGTAATAGAACTTCTAAAAATACACCAGGGGTATTTAAGTAGTGTTGTTGAAGGGCAGTTTGTACCACAGTAATGTTATTGGCCAACATTAAATTAAATATGCTGCAGGCACTCTTCGCTGAACATGTGCTAATAAACTTGATTTTAGTGCTTCCAGTCAATGTGGGCCACCCAGCCTATTTAGCCTAGTTCACGAAAGATGTGCATTTATTGGTCCCGGAAAAGGTTATGCAACAGTTACAATGTAATAGAATCCATCTGCTAAGTTTTTATATAACAGTTGGACTAACAACACAAAATATTTACAGACAATGAAAGGCTCAAGGCCAACTGAGCTTTTTGCTTATGACTCCATCTGCGACAGTTTATGGTAAAAACAACAACAACAACAACAACAACAACAACAACA
>JAOEHI010051587.1:0-18357 GCA_025447815.1 Percopsis transmontana | reverse complement strand
TTGATTAGATAATTGCATTAATGAGAAATTGAACAGGTGTTCCTAATAATCCTTTAGGTGAGTGTGTGTGTGTGTATGTGTATATATATATATATATACATTTTTTTTTAAATAACATTTAAATGTAGTGTTATATAATCTAGCAAAATATGTTTTGTACTCTTGTAGCTGCATGAGCATACAAAATGGTGCTTAAAGTCAACAGCAATGACTAGGTTAGCAGGCAAGCTCGCAGCTGCTTCTCTGTTTTGTGCATGTTGTCATATTATTTCAATTTAAATGCATTTGATTTAATGACCACAATCTAATTATTTATTAAATAAATGTTGAGAGGGGCACTTTTGGGCAGGGGCTTGAGTCCCCAGAGCCACCCCTCCCCTCTGCACGTGCCTGGTGATCACAGTTAATCACTGGCTAAGGCTTGCTCATGTTAAGCTGCTCATGTAGGCCAGGTAATGGTTCAGGAGGTAGACAGGAGATGACATTTTATCTTTATTAGATGAATTAAGCTCCACAATTTTTCTACAATCCTGTCATGATGAGGAAAGAAACGACAAAAAAAAAATCCATCTTTCCCTTCAACCCAATGTGAGAATAGAAAACATGAGCGTAAACATTGCAAATAATTTTTAAATTACATGCCATTTTTGACCAAAACCAGAACAAGAGTCTATGTTGTCCAGATCTAAGGTTGCCAAGCTAACATCAGTACCTCACTCCCTGCAAAAACAAAGGGAGAAATTGGATTATAAATGACGTCCTTGTGTCTATGTGAGCTGTCATTATAAAGGCAACATAACCTAAAAAATTCATAACAAAAAAGCATAGAGGAGCCTTGGCTTGCTGCACCATTAACCTACATTTCTGAATAGTATGCAAGTAGGTAATTTTTTATTTATTTCTATCAAGTCTCAAATGCTGACTTTGGAAACACTTCCCTTATTACATTAGCTGTACAGTTGGGTGACTCCATTGCCCATCCTGTTTGGTAAAAAAAAAATAGAACAGCAGTAACACTGGGGAGATAAGTATCAAAGATGGGATACATCTTAAAGCCGGACTGACTTTTTGATTTAGTGGGAGCTAGCGGTTATGTAGATGGTGTTATGTATGTGAGTATGTAGTTTGTTCTATCAGTGTTTATTCCATATAGGCCTAGCGATTGGCCCACGCGACAATCTCTCCACAAGGATGAGCTCATCAGGGTTGCCGTGAGCACTGTAGTAGAACAACAGCTCTTGGATAGCACACTCCTCGATCTGAAGAGACAAAAAACAGGAAACTTTTACTTAAGGGTAAAATAAACTCAATCTATGAATCCTTCCATGATAATTGGAACTCCTATTGGAACATAATAGAAATCCCATGGAAAAAACACAATCTGGTGTGTTTGTGATGGTGCTGACAGTGGCCTGGCCTTAGATAATGTGGCTTTTTATTGAAACTTCTGCAGACATCTGCACAATTTAGGAAGGACAGAATACAGGCAGCATGCACTGGCCACCAGATGGAGGTTCTGTCCCCCCACACAGTCATGACAGAGGCATGCACGTTTCTGTGCTTGAAAAACACAGATGGATTACCTGGATGAGCGCCAGCGGCTTTTCTCGGCTGCGGATCAGTGCGGCTTCCTGCTGTCTCTCCTCCTCCACAATGGAGGCGAAGGTAGAGGAACAGGGGAGGCTACCCACAGTGCCCAGGAGCCAGGGCCTGGGGGGGATGGAGGGAAAGAGTAATAACAATGGGTCAAGTTAAATACAGGATTGATAAATATGGGTTTTTATTACATTTGAGATTAGGGTTATGCCATATCCATGAGTAAAAATAGTTATGAATGAAAAATAAAAAGGCTTTATTGGCAGAGAGAGAGAGATTCCATTTATGATGATCAGTCTGGAAACTCCATTTGTTTGTAATAGTGTCATTCATATCATTAGCAGGTGATTGGTACACCTTCAACTAATTCGAACAACAAAGCTTCTACCAAACAATTGGACCAATATTAATGCTAAAAAAGACCCACCGCTTTTACCAACGTGGGCACTTAATTGCTGTTGGCACCAACTGAACTACCCACATGGACAGCAATTGGATGATGGTTCTGTAACCGTCTGACAATGGTTTTCAACTTAAGCTATTATTACTGTCTGTATTGTTTTTTAGACCCTTTTTAATTTGTAGTTTTTTTCGGTAGTGTTTTAATTCAAATTCAATTTATTGACTGTTGTATAACGAAATATTTCAATAAGTAAAGTAAAAAATTCAATGATTACTAGGATATACATTTTACCACATTTGCACAATTTGGGCCCTTTAAGTAATTGATTTCTATTTTGTTATTTTGAAATGCTGTAACATCAGCACACCAGATGTTCTCTCCAGATCTGGTACAAATAAGTTTTGCAGTTTCGGAAATTTTGTTTATTTAATCTCTGGGGACAGTAAATAGTGCCTGGCGACTAGAAGAGATATAATTTCCGTAATCCAAACACTGACTCGGAATATGGCCAAGACCAGAGCAGACGAGCCTTCCAACTCTTTTCTTTTTCCCTTCATTCTCTCCAAACAAAGAAGTAGAAGAGAAACAAACCCCTCTACCTGTAAGATCTGTTGTGACATTAGGGCTGCCCTTATCTATTTTGATTAATATCACAGGCTTTATACAATGACCCACACAGCTGCCTAATATTTGGCAGGCTAAGTGCTACAGCGGGCAGCAGAGGTGGATCCCTGCAGATTGACAGTAGGAGGGAGGTATTCCCTCTACAGATGTGTACATATAAAATTGCTGGAAGATAATTGTGGGAGTGTGGGCATGGATTAGCCCTTTGTGTGTGGGAGGGAATGTTTGGAGGTGTGGTTCAAGGGCCTGGGGGACAGGCAGTGATGGGAAAGTTCACTTTCTACATTAACTAGTTCGAAGTTGAGTTCACAAATATTTAAATGAGTTCACAGTTCCAAAAATGAACTAGTTCATAGTTCTTTTTTTCCATGCAACCTATTATTTTTTAAATTATTTGTCGCCTCCATGCTGCTGTCGCCTCCATGCTGCTTTTTGTTTTGATGACGCATGCGGCGGTGCGACACTGGTGGCTGGTGTTGCCAGATAGCGTGTTTTTTTCGCTACATATTAAGGCCTGTTTACGGTGTGTTTTAGCCGGGTTTTCGCGTGGAAGGCTCAATAGAAATCTGGCACCCTATTGAACGAAGTTAAACAGAGAGCGTGCCGTTCACAGACACCAGAATGAACGAGTTCACAGTAATGTTCATCAAGCAGTAATACAGTACGTTCAGTTCACGTTCGCCCCAAATATGAACGAGTTCATGAACTATCGTTCAATGAACGCATTCAGGCACAACACTGTGGACCGGTGTGGGCAATCATTAATCACCTGTCTCCCTTTTAAGCAAGGAGTGAGCACAGCTCAAGGGACACCAGGGAGCCGGAAGGCTGGCAGAACAAGGACGCGGGATCCGTGGTTTTAATCTCACTATTATTAGAGCACTCAGGCAGTGTTAAAGTCCTGAGTGCTTCAGTTGATTAACACTCTCTGTGGAATACACTTGTGGCAAAATAAATCCGTGTGGAGCACTTGTAAACCTGCGTACTTTGGTGTGGACAGTACTTGTGTACCACAATAATGTTAAAAACATTATTTGTCCCCTAGAGGAGGCCACAGAGAAGTGCAGTAGTATGCAGCATCACCGTTAAGAGTGTTGCGCAAGAGCTGTTTTTGGTCATCTCCCGAGTAGGGATTCCAAAAAAAATTGACCAGGGCACTCAGTTTATGTCACGCACACTATGTGAACTGTATGGGTTGTTGGGGAATTCAGAGGTAAGAACCAGCGTATACCACCCCCAAACTGATGGGCTGGTGGAAAGGTTGAACCGAACCCTGAAAGCTATGATATGGAAGTTCGTTCACAAAGATGGTCATAATGGGATAAGTGGTTAGAGCCTCTGATGTTTGCAGTCCGGGAGGTGCCCCAGGCCTCCACAGGGTTTTCCCCCTTTGAACTACTGTACGGTAGAACCCTGCGGGGCGTGCTTGACCTAATTAAAGAAAGCTGGGAGACTGGTCCGAGTAATAGTAAAAATGTGCAGTACCAAATGGACCTGCAAGCAAAGCTCCATGCACTGGGGCAGTTATCACAGAAGAATTTTCTTGAGGCCCTAACCCTAGTGGCTGTACAACATTGGAGGCTACGCAATAGGCTATACAATATCTCACGGGGAGACAAAGTGCTTGTATTATGACGACACCCAACTCTATCTCTCATTCTCCCCATCTGACACGCAGATTTCAACCAAAATCTCTAACTGCCTGGCGGACATGAGTGCTTGGATGTCTTCGCATCACCTCAAGCTCAACCTTGAAAAGACAGAGCTTGTCTACCTCCCAGCATAGAACTGACCCCAACTGGACATGTCCATTACCCTTGAGCACACCTCAGTGTCCTCCTGTCCAACTGCAAAGAGCCTCGGAGTTATCCTGGACTGTCAACTATCCTGCGCAGCCAACATTGCCGCAACAACCCGAACCTGTAGATTTGCCCTCTACAACATTAGAAGGATAAGGCCTTTCCTCACAAACAAAGCGGCACAGCTCCTAGTCCAAGCCTTAGTAATCTCACGCCTAGACTACTGCAACTCTCTACTCGCCGGGTTACCGGCATCTGCTACCAGACCCTTTCAACAAATCCAAAAAGCAGCAGCCCGTCTTGTTTTCAACCAACCAAAGTTATCTCACGTAACCACCCTCTTCCGAGACCTTCACTGGCTCCCTGTCTCAGCCCACATCCGATTCAAAACATTAGTGCTGGCCTACAAGGCAGCAAAAGGAACCGCCCCGCTCTACCTCCAGGCAATGGCAAGATTCCAAGCCCCTGCCAGGGCACTTCGATCTACTACCTCGGCTGGCACCTCCGTCGCTAAGAGCAGCGCGTAAGAGTCGTACAACCCAGTCCAGACTCTTCTCTGTCCTGGCACCGCAGTAGTGGAATGACCTTCCCACAGCGGTCAGAACAGCAGAATCGCTGCCAGTCTTCTGGAAGAGACTTAAGACTCACCTCTTCAAAATCCATCTAAGTACCCCGGCCACCGATCTCTCTACTTCATAGCACTAATGACACTAACAATACTTATTCTATCCTCCCTTTCTATATTAGAGAAAAAAATATATAAAATAAAAAATCTTCTCTCTACTCTGCTAGATCAGCGCTTAGAATACTAAGTAAAAAATTATTTACTGTTTGAAGATTGGAAAACTTAAAGTGTGAATGATAACTTTGATTATTGTAATTACTAAACTGTTTTAAGGAGTAAATGATAAACCTTTGAGTAATGTTGTGCAAATGCATAGGTAAAGTAACCTTGTTACATGATGCTCTCCATATTCAAAGAGAATGTTATCTACTTGCAAAACTGGTGGTTAACCGGTTCAACTTTTGACAAATGTACTAATTGTAAGTCGCTTTGGATAAAAGCGTCTGCTAAATGCTGTAAATGTAAATGTACTTCCCACTTCTAGCTCTAAATTTCTCGCCAAGTGGCAAGGGCCCTTTGAGGTCCCACGGCAGGTGGGCGATGTCGATTTTGTGCGTAGTGATAGGGACGGGGCCAAACAGATTTACCACATCAACCTCCTGAATTTATGGAGAGATGCGGTGCCAGTGTCTTTAGTGACGTCAGTAAGTAAGAGAGACGAGTTGGGGCCTGAAGTTCCAAATTCGAACCAATTAACCTCACTCTAGTTAAGTGACCATCTCTCACCGACATAACGAGTAGATGTAGCAGATCAACAGCAGCGTTTTGCTGACACGTTTTCTCCCCAGGGACGCACAACTCTCATGCAGCACAGTATTGAAACCAGTTCGGACGTGACAGTTCGCACACGGTCCTATCATGTTCTGGTGCACAAAAGAGAAATAGTGCGGAAGGCCATGCTAAAAATGGGAATAGAAGCGTCACACAGCGCCTGGTGTAGTCCCATAGTTCTGGTGGTTAAGAAGGATGGGAGCATCAGGTTCTGTATTGACTACAGACGGGTGAATGAGGTGACACAGTTTGATTCGTATCCGGGTCAACAAGCTTCTGGACCGGCTTGGCACTGCTCACCTTTTCACGACACTGGATTTAACCAAGGGCTGCTGGCAGATTCTCTAGAGTCTACTGAGAAAACGTCCTTCTCCTCTCCGTTTTAGCTGTTCCAACATGCTTCCTTTCGGGCTGTTCGGGCCCCCCGGCACTTTCCAGTGGCTGATGGACAGGGTGCTGCTGCCTACATTGACGATGTCATTATCCACAGTGACACCTGGGAGCAGCATGTGCAGCAGGTTGGCGGCAGTGCTGGAGTGCCTCCGGCAGACAGGGATCACGGCCAACCCGAAGAAGTGGCCTGCCCTCGGCCAGAGTCAAAAAAAGAGATGAGGCAGTTCTTGGGGCTGGCCATGTACTATAGGCAGTTCATAGCGGGGTATGCGGACCTAGTCAGTCCCCTGACTAACCTTACCCGTAAGTGTCCAGTGCACGGAGCAGTGTCGGGGCGTTTGAGCAGGTTAAACGGGCTCTCTATGGAGAACCACTCCTCCACACACCTAACTTCTCTCTCCGTTTTACATTTCACACAAGCAGCCTGAGAACGTGGATTGTTGGGGAAACTGAGAGACAGACGCTCCAGCAGAGCGAGCATACAGAGAGCGACCTTGCGGAAGCTCTCAAGAATTAATACGTGCATAGCTGGAATTTTATTGCATGTTGGAATATCTTGGCAAATTGATGAATAAAGCGATGATGGACACAGTGGACATCTACACCTAAGACAATGGAGTGGTTATCATGTCACAATTAATTTTCTGAATAAGATTAATGCATGAGCCAGACAAATCAATAGTGCCACCCAGCGGACAACAGGAGCACTGAATGAAATCACTGATCTGGCCTGTGATATAGTGAGCTCTCTTTTACATCCTGTGTGCTTGACCATGAGTTGGCATATAAATAGGGGACTAGGGATGACCCCGAATAGTCGACTATTTGATGATTCGATCTAAGGAGCTTGATTCGACTGCCAATCTCACAGTCCAATCGTCGCAAAACATGGTTATGAAACAAGGATAATTCCATTCCCGCTATATCGGAGTGCTGAATGTCTGATTTTACATAGAATTACTTCTATGTTTCTCCCAATAAATCATGATATATAGCCTTTTTTTGGTATAAATATCAGCCTATAAGTGGTAATAAACATTTTTAAATAATTCATGTGCTTTAAATCAATCTCCTTAGTGTGCATGAATAAATCACCATGGCAGAGACATTAAATGGGTTAAACCTATAACGAACCATTGATGTCACAAGACGATACTGGAACAACTATGGAGTATTCTGCAGGAGCCGCCAAAGGTTTTATAAAAGCCACAAAGTCTAAAGAATTAAGAAAACATATGGGAAAGTATCGCTGCAAACCTCGGATATGAATATATTAAGTTAACATTATCTGTTTTATTAATGTAAACGAGATTGCGTTACATTACAAGGCTACTAGCCCACATAGCGAACAAGACAGACTCTTGAACAAGACAGTGGCACTCCCATGGAGATGTATTATTTAATCATCATTAGCTATTATTTATTTATTTAGTCAGTCAGTCAGTCCACCCATTCCCAATGGGATTATGTTTTAAGATTTAAAATGTTGCATCGCGGCAAGACTCCGCCTGGTTGTCACAGGTAAGCCAGTGTTTTTTTTATTCTGGCCCGTTGTGGCATGTTATGATTGCGGTTTCTGTGAGGAAGTTCTGAATTGTAACATATTTGTTGATCAATTTGTGTTTGTAGCTACTCTTGTAAACGAGGGTTATGCTTTGTTATTTGTTATTATCGTGTAATTTCCCTTTTATGTATAGGTAACCATTCATCTGACTGGCTCATTATATGCCTGTGGTATTCTCATATGAGTAGCCGGTATCAATGAGCAAAAGAAAAAACATGATTCGACGATAAGTCGCCTATAGGCAAGACTTGACGAATCTATGTAAATTCTTTGTCGGGGACACCCCCATAGGGCACTGTGTATTTGTATGAGTCTAGATCTGGATGTTCTTGCATTTGTGTTTGTATATTTACCCTGCTGTTTTTTTGGGTTCGCTGGAGTCAGCACATTTGAAAGCGACTCTCTCTCTCTCAGTGCTGGCAGCTACTAGAACCCTGGGAGGACCTTGTCCCCCTGTTGCTCCCTCAGGCTCCACTCTTGCCAGCCGGCGCTCCTCTTCTGCCAAGAGGTCCCGGAAAGAACAGGATGAAGGAGGGGATTGAACCGCTGTTGTCCTGGACACAGGTGGGAGAAATTTGAAGTTTCAATAGATAGGTCAATAAATCAACTCACACACAGTCAACACAACAAAACTAAGTGGATTGTTACTGTGGCTTGACAAATTTCTGAAATCTAGATAATCTAATCGGGCAGCCCGTGTTGCGGCAGAACCTACATACCAGGCCCTGCCACTGCCTTTGGGTGGGGTGAGTACAAGGGCCGTTCTGGATGTGTCCACATGAGAATCCTTGCTGGCCGTGGCCATCAGCTTCCTCTGCTTCTGGGACAGCTTGCTGAGGCCAGGAGAGTGCTTGCTGCTGCTGTAGACAGTGATTTTCATTATGTTAGTTATTTAACAGTTTTAACGACATCACAACTCAAATTTTAAAGCCCCATTATGCAAAATTGGTATTTTTTGCTCCCGGGCTCCCCCTACAGTTGCAGTGTAATTCACATTTACACCACTGTCATAAATACAAATGGCGCTTTGAGCCCCCTCATTGACAGTGGTACACATGCATTTGTTGACAAGCTGAAGGATACTTAACCGGCAAGGGAAACGTCAGAAGCCAAAGAACACGTCGACTGACAAGGTAGAGTGATATTACAGGATTTTACACAAATATGATTCTGCGTAGTTTTATTTTTTGTGACATTGGAGATGAACACTAACGCATAACAAAAAGAAATGAGTTTTCAGCCCATATACGTTGTTTGCTAAGTGTTTGAATGTGGAGTATGTTTACATTTTTTACATTTACAGCATTTAGCAGACGCTTTTATCCAAAGCGACTTACAATTAGGCCTACATTGTTCTATTACATGGAGCAGGTAGGGGTTAGGCATCTTGCTCAAGGATGCTTACAGGTAAGTCGACTCTGGGGCTCGAACCCACGACCTTTTGGCTAGAAGTCCAACACCTAGACAACTAGACTATCCTGCCTGTATGTGTATAAAATGTTGTTGGCTACATGGTATAGGATATTTCACAAAATAATTTCTTTGCATGTTAGGCTGAAACAGAACAAGATGACTTTTAAAATGCGGAAAAACTATGGTGTATGAGGTTTGGATCATAAAAATAACGGTTCTTTCTATGGTTTTATTGCAGGAATCGACATCAACTTCAACCGGTATCATAAAGCATTACGCAGTTTTCCAGAGAGTTTTCGTGCCCGCTCCCTAAAATTTACATATTTTGCAATAGCAGGGGTTCCGGGTGCGGAGTGGCAATGACATGTCATTCTCCCTATTACAAGTCAGTGTACCATCACATATTTTTTGAAGCTGGCAATTTTTAAGGTAAAATGTTACATAATGTTGCTTTAAGTAAATTCATGTCACTTTCTTTGGCATTTCTGGCTATTAGGAGGTAAATAAATTGTGATTTAGCCAACTGCCCATTTATGATATCCTTTCCATTTGTAGAGGTAGTGGTACAGTACAGCACTGTGTGCAGCACTGCTTGACTGAGTAGCATGTGAAATTGGAAAGCACATGCTGCTTGGTTAGAAAAGATCATGTACAGTACACAGTTGGAGCATTTTTTTTTTAGCAGATGCTTTTATCCAAAGCGACTTACAATTATATTGTTCTATTACATGGAGCAGATAGGGGTTAGGCATCTTGCTCAAGGATGCTTACAGGTAAGCCGACTCTGGGGCTTGAACCCACGACCTTACGGCTGGGAGTCCAACACCCAGACCACTAGACTATCCTGCCCCCTGTACACCATGTATCACCTTTTTTAAACTGAACCTTAGGTAATGTTTTAGCCTAGAAGAGGACTTAAAAAAAGTGAATATACCAATTACACGCAAGATGAGACGTAAAAGTCATCTCGCTTCGTAGGTTCAGAATGGGCTATTTTTTATCTACATAGCAAGCACAGCGGACATCACCATTTTTACAACCAGAGTTAACATTGGTGCATATACCCCACTAGATGATAGTATAAACACTAAGAAATGTTTTCAGGGGATAATGCAACTTTACATTTTAAAGACAAACCTTCCAGGGCTTTTAGGAGTGACTCTGAGGGTCTGCAGAGAGCTGGCTTCGGTGTCCATGACAGCCCTCAAATCCAAATCTGGAAACAGATGGCCAGAACTGGAGAGAACAACAACACTGTAGTTACACACACACACACACACACACACACACACACACACAGCATTAAGAAACAATGCATCAAAGGATTCTTTCCTTAAACTCAAATTCTCCAGTGGGCCAATTATAATCTTTTGAGGGGGGGGCATCATGAATTAAAATGTAGTACAAAAAATAATTTCAAATGTCCAATTATGGCTGCCCCCCTCCTTAAAAAAATGTATCACATTGTAAATAATTTGTTGTTTGTGGTTTTCAGTTAAACAACATTGTTCATGGGGCCATTTGTTAGTGATGGAAAGGCCACACCTGGTCCCCGGGCTGAGACTTTAAGGAAAGAGGATCTGAGGAAAGGATAGGAGAGAGATTCTGGCTAAGGATTGTGTTGTCGGTTCAACCTGGCTAGGACCATGGACATAGATAATGACCTCCTTAAAGGGGTAGGGAGGGCATTATTCATGGTGGGAGGGGTGCTGGATGGGTTCTTCAGCCTCGGCTGAACAGCCTTCTGAACCTGGTAATGATAAAACACAGGAAGTTCAATATTAAAATTGTTATTTATTTATGTATCCATTTAAATAGGTGCTGCAATACTGTGTGTTGTCATGTGGGAGTTACCTGGGTGTTGTCATGGAAGATGGGGGACTGGAGGTCTTGGGGACTGCCCACGACCATGTTGCTGCCCTTGGAGTCTGAGGTAATCAGGTCCTGCAGGGACTCTGTGGAGTTGGCCTTGCCTGACTTCACCAGACAGGGCGAAACCACTGTGAGCAGAAGAAGAAACACTGGGTACACCTACTCCATGTGGAATGTGACTTTGGGTGAGTATGAATTGTGCAGTAGATGCTGATTTTTGATATACAGTAAAAAGTATGTCTTGGCTTTGGATTGTCTGTGCGTACCAGCAGAGGGTGGGCTCTGGATGATATTAGAGAGGGTGTATCCTCCTGAGCTGTCAGAGCGTCGCCTGGGTTTCTTCTTAGCTTTAATCTTGGCTTTCTTTAACATGGCTTCCCTATTTGCATGAAAGCAAGAAGGTCTTCAATGCAAAGGCCCCAGGCGAGACATTTAAGCAGCATCACAGGACTGAGTGAATGCATGTCTGTTGACAATCTTATATATACAGATGTAGCAATCCAAAATGTCCACGGTTTGCGTACTGTCACAGTACAGAATGTCGCACTCTCAGTCAGCACAACGCAATGTTGTCACAGCTGCATAATTTATTGTCCAGCCCATTCACTACAACTTGACTCATCCACCATGTGGCGTAAAGGAACCCGACAGACCAGTAGTGTTTGGAGTTTGTTAAATACTTCATGCATGCATGCATGTACTGTATAGCTCATATACTGTAATGACAATTACAAAACAACCTTTTTTAGATTATTGATTGTTATCTGCAGGCCTGTGTTTTTCACTTGTGTCATGAGAGCTGACCAGGTGTGCGGCGGATTATTTTATTTCCACTTGAAACAGTCAGTAGTCAGTCACTAACCCTAACCAAATAAAATAATTTGTTTTAATGATTTAAATTAAATATGCTCTTTTTAGTTTCTTCACCCAATATTGTGTAAGCACATTCAAGTAGTCGTTAGAGGTTTAGGTATTCGTTAGAGGTTAAAGCAATGACCAGGTCATTGCTTTGCTAGCTAGGTCTAATAAAATCTTTTTAAAAAGGTGTTTCTGGTATCCTGGTAGTTTTGTGTAACCAGCACTGACATAGGTAACTTTACCTACCTTTGTATGTGTGTGTTTTTAAAATGTCATAAGTCTAGCTAGCTAGCTAGCCTATTTCATACTGGCAAACGTGAATGAGTCACTACAGAAATCACTTGAGCACCCGCTTGCAGTTCATTTACGTGATGAAAGTCTTATGGCACTAAAATGATGTGTGTGTGTGTAAATAAAAAACGTGATATGTGCATGTGTGATAATGCAATGCAATGACAGTAAGTTATGAGTGCTGTATTACAGTGTGTATAGATTATTTATAGAGGTAGGCAGTGACAGGGTAAGGTATTTAATAGTATGTTTGGTTATGTACAGAGGTTGTGCAACATGAGCATATTAAATATGGAACAATATATGTATAGAAGTACACAGTAGAAGTCACAGTACACTGAGATATGGCCACAGTGAATGCTGTCTGTGCCCATAGTGTAGTTGTAGTTGTAGTGCAGTAATTACTTAGAATCATTGTTCAGCAGGATGACAGCCTCAGGTAAGAAGCTGATCCTGATCTGGTCCTGAGCTGTTCCCGAGAAATCTGTTCTATTCTGCCTGTACTTTTTGTATGCTTACACTTGTCTCGTGTGCTCACATATGGTGCATTGGATGCAGCTCTAACGAGGACAGAGGAACTGGAGGCACAAGTAAGCCAAACCAGTTCTCCTCGATAAGTTTGTGGAGGGTCATAATTCTTTCGACAGGAAAGTATCCTAAAATGTATACATTTTAAATTGTTTGTTTATTGTGTTTTGCATGTTCTTTTCAAACTTGAGTTCATCTATTTCTTTGTTTATTCAAATACATTTATTTAAATGTTGACATTTTGGGGCAAGATTTAAATAGATTTAATTTCTGCCATGTATAACTTGTATACTTTTTTGACCGAAGCTAATGCTAAAATAATGATATAAAAATCTTCTGCTCATATATACATAATTTATATATTTATTTAATTTTGCATGATGATACTATATTGCAACCTTTATTTGTCTATAACAACTGACTATGATTTGACCATAGTACAAATTGTGAAATCCTGTTTTTCTCTGTGGCAGCCATTTCATTTTAAATTTCAGAATTCTTTTAACAATCTTTGATAATTGGAATCTATAAAATCGATTAGAGATGGTTTGGTTACGATCAAAAGTAACTTGTTCAGAAAATTCAGAATGGCAGAAAATCTAGTTAGACCGAAGTCAATCACAGTTGCAAAGTTGTAGAGCATTAGAAGTGGAATCATATGACACTAAGATCAGGTCTGTAGGATAAAGTTGGCAGGAGATATGATATTTTGAAAATTGCTAATTTGACCTGTTGGTGGCACTAGAGATTTGGTCCTAGTATGATGAAATTTGAGATTTACCCTAATAGGATCAGTGTTTGTTCATTTGCATGAAACTTGTTATATTGACAATGCGAAACATGCCGAACCAGAAAATTTGTTGGAAAAATAATAAAATTTGCTTTTAAATAAATAAAATAAAGCCTACACTAAAAATAGGTGTCAGACCAGTCTAATTATAGGAATAATAAAAAAAAAACTACAACAATAGGTGTCCGCACCTTTGGTGCTTGACCCATAATTACATTAAGGGCCTCACCACTAATTCAATTACAAGATTGGTGCAAAACATGTACTATATCAAACACACAAACACACCCACAAACACACAAAATAAGTAACAAAAAACATTTCTGATCAAATGTATACATTTATTTACTAAGATGGCAGAGTGCCGTTGCAGACCATTCTAGCGTAACTTAGCCCTTGCTTAGATGGCGATTCCAATCATTTCGTAATTGGTACAGAATGCACCTCTAAACAGCATGGGTTTACCTGCCATGGAGGTTGCAATGTTTACAGATAAGGTTATGGTTCAGCAGCATCTACACAAGTAGATGTATACAGTATACAGTCCAACAATCGCTGTTTTCAACGGAAAACTGCTTATTTACATTACTTAGGGGAGGCAAATACTGTTCTGACATGTTGGACTAGTTTGCCGGTGACATTGTTGAATAGTCGAATAAGCAGTAGTTGACTTTGAGAGGGTGTGTAGGATTTTGTCAGTTAAAAAATTCAACTATGAAATTGAAGGACTAGATTAGACTAGGACTAGAATTTTAATTACAAATTTTAATTACAATACTTTTTATGTTAGTGACTTGGCAACTGATGTTGATTTTGATCTGAACTAGGGGTTTATGCTTTACAGCAGAAAAAACATTTGTATGTGGTGGAGCGAGACTAAACAATGGCAACAATTTCTGCTGAAGTCAATACCATTGAAAGTCAAGCAGCTGGAAACGTTGCGACATCGCCGCGACCTTTAATCAGCACTTTGCTCGGAAACGACAAAAGCACTTTATAGAGAGACCAAAGCGAAATGGACCTTTTTCTGAACAAGCCACGCATTACACCTGATGAAAACCCATATGCTTTGGTGGCATAAGAACAAACGCCATTATGAGAGGCTTAGCATTCTTGCCAAGCAGTACTTCGCAATTCCTGCAACTTCAGACCCCGCTGAGAGTTTTTCACTGCAAGGCAGGTGGTCAACAGGCTCCTAACAAGACTTTCACCTGAACATGTGGACACGCATGGTAGTACAGGTGTTATTTCTTATGTGAACTGTTCATATTCACGTTCATTTAGTTAAAATGTTCGATCGTCAAAACGGTGTTATGTTTATTGTCTATAGCCCTTATCGCCTACTGCCATCATACAGTTTATTATATTATTGAAATATTCTATGCTGCTGATAATATGGACATGTGGTTAACGCTGGCCTGTTCGGGTTATTTAATCATTACATTTAATTAGTGGCAGTCAACAACATGAGCAAACAGACCCCCTTAGTTGGAGACGTTTGGCATATATGTGAATAAACACCACTCAAATGGCATGTGTTGTACGTGTATTTGCCGCTGATGATGTCTGACTAATCCACTAATTGTCTGCCCATCCCTTGTGTGTGTGTGCGTGTGCCCGCGTGTGTGCATGCACATGTGCGTGTACCTGCATTCTGTTTCTTGTTCAGGGCTGAATGCTAAGTCCACATCATCTTCCTCGTACACACTGAGGTCTGGGGCACCAGGGTAGGGTGTGATCAGTCTTTTCTGCATGGCAGGGATCTAGCATAACAAATATTTGTAAACTACCTTTATATACACCTAGCTCCATGCACAACATCAACAGTATAAAAGGTCCATTGTGAATAATAACTCAACATCCACCATTTCATAAATATTACATGCAACCAAGCACCATGGGGTGAACACACATTAAAAAATATATACAGTATATATGAACACCTACTCACTTAATAAGAGAGACTTTATTATTAACTATTCTAAATAATTATTATTGCAGGTGTTTAGACTTACCATTTTCCTATAGGCTGCAGAAAGCTCTTGCAACACTTGATCACTTAGGACATCTAATGCTCTGAAGACACGACAACATGCGAAAAATTGAAAAAGAGAGAAAAGAATGTATCGTATGTAATAGCTCTACCCTTGATCTCATACATATATTGTGAAAGTGTACGGTACTCAAAACGTAACTAAATCTGATGAGATCATAGAGATATTGCTGCTTAGCTCAATGTAAAAGAAATTAGGGCGTTATATTAAACAATGATTTGAATTAATTTATAGGTTACGTCAACCACATAAATTCTAATAATCTAAGAAATAGCACAAAAATAAGAATAAAATATATAAACCCACACGGTGATTGAGGTAATCAAGCTACATATTATAAATTATATTTACAAAATATTTTATTTATTTTATAACTTAATTTTATTCGTGGTAACCATTTTACTCTTTTGTGTAAATAAGAGTTGACTATAGTTTTTCAATATCTATCTATTTTTAGTAACTATTTTATTTTTCTACCACTTTATCTTATATTTGGCTCAGGGAGATGCCTCACTGTTTTGTTGTTTTATACAATGACAATAAAGATACTTGTCTTGACGTATTCAAGTTTTTTTTAGCCTAGTTCATGAAGACTTGGCACCAGATTAAGTACTGTACTGCTAGTGAGAACCCCAGCCAACTAGACCTCTCAGGCAGATGAATATTACATCTACCCCTTCTACATAATTGCATATTGCATCACAAAAAAAAGTACCCAGTGGGTGAATATATGAAAGGTGATATCACAATACTCATATCTACAAATAAACTGAGGAGAAATACAATTTAATTCTTGATGCAACAGCAGCTCAGAGTCAAGTTGTAGCCACTCACTTTGCCTCCAGCAGGGCAGCAATGTTCAGCACAATAAACTGGAGGCAGGACAGCTTGAGTTGCTCTGCGTTGTATATGGCGGCAAACTCCAATAGCTCAGAGGCATTCTTTAGAGTCACTTAGGAGAGAAATTATGCAAGCTTACATACTGGTTGGGAAGAGGAGCATTTAACATTATTTTGTTTTAGGTCTTTGACATCTGTGAAATGGCATTTGAGGAGGAGACATACAATTTTCAGTGATTGCGGCCTCACACATTTCCTTCAGTCTTGTGATAAGCAGATGATCGGCCATAACCAGGACACTGCAGATGAACTCGACACTGACACACTCTGGGCAATGGAGACAGAGACCTGACTAAAAAAATGTTGTCTGGTTTCCCTCTACTGTCAAACTCAATTTAACCTGTGTATACTGCATACAAATATAGAGTTATATATGGGTTTGTAAAAGTCATTGAAACCTTAAACCTTAAACCTTGCCACAAGACTAAAATAATGGTGAAAATGGTAACAGAATTTATGTGAATTTATATCCCCAAAAACTGTTAGAACCTACCTTTAATAGTTGGAGACTCATCTGTGTAAACATACTCAAGAATGACCTGCATAACCTCTGAGCTAGTAGGCAGCTCCAGCGCAGTACACAATGTGGCCTACGGGGGGGCGCAACACAAAAATAATACAGTCCTTGTTGAAGTTCAATACAATATATCCTTCCACTGACTGATTAAAAGGCTTGAAAGGCTGTAATAATTTATATTAAATCACTATTCATTTATAATTAAAGAACAAATGGAAGTGAACAAAATGTTTTACATAAATGGCATACCTCAATCCAGGGGTTCCCAAACATGCTATTGAAGTACTCTATATGTAAGATCAGAAGAAAGATTCAGCTACCTTTATTCATTATGTCCCAAAGGTGAAAGTAATTGAAAACATAAATAAAACCAATTTTATGTAATTTCTTGTTTAAAGAATTGTTGATTTAAAACTGTGTGGGAAAGCACTGGAAGCTACATTTCCCTATGACGGATTCTTACCAAGTCTGGCACACAGCACACTTTTGTGACAGGGAAACTGCTTCCCATCTTCAGACTTGAGAGTTACATCGTACAAGTAGGAGCTGTAGGGAGACATAAAAACAAATTTGTTTAAAAATTACAGCAAAACTATTTAGAAGTACATTCCTTAATGCATTATAATGCCCCAGGACACCAAATATACTGTGTATATTTTGAAACAACTGTCCGCGAAAGGGCATGTGGCTGTAGGGGGAATGGTAGAGAACAGTATGGACCAAGTGCCAATAGAGGAAGGCGTATAGAGGAGTGCCACCCACTCAGCCTTGTCCTCCAGCTGTATTGGCAACCTTGGTAAAGATGAGCAAAAACATTTACATCAACTTGATCTTACACTGAAAATATTAGGGAAAACTAAAACTTCAGTGAGGTAAAATTATTAAAAAATTTAAATATCTTAAAACACAAAAAACAATTAGTGGCTACAATAGAAATGTATATTAATTAGGAACTCATGGCATTCTGTAACAACGGTGCGTAATGAGCGAGAGTAAGCGCGAGCCCGAGGAACACAGACAGGCGGAATTGCCGATGAAAACGCTAGACAGCGTTGGTTTAGTGAGAATACACACATACAGGGGTGAAAACCCGAAACAAATACAAATACTCATACAAATACTCATACTCATTTAGTTTCCTAAATGAGTTCCTTTAGTTAGGAAACTAAATACTAATCGGCCTAATGAGTTAATGTCCTGCACCTGTTGGCCTAATGCGCTACAGGTGCGTTGCAGGGGAAAGGAGGCACGATGCGCGCGTGGCCGTGAGCGGGCCGATCGTGACAGTACCCCCCCCTCTAAGGCGCGCCTCCCGGCGTCGTCTTTAACCCGGTGCGGTACCTCCGGTGGCCGGACCAGG
>JAOEHI010051586.1:0-14485 GCA_025447815.1 Percopsis transmontana | reverse complement strand
GTGTTATGTGTGTGCTACAGTATGTGCTGATTGGCAGACGAGTGGCGACGAGTGTCAAAACTAATAGTTGGACTCCAGGGTGCTTATACAATCCTGTAGTGAATCCAACATGGGCTCTGGTGTCTCTGTGAAGCAGTGTGGGCCTTTTTTGACAGTGTTCCAGCCCTGTGATCTCCCAGTGCGGGATCCTTGCTTTGGTTAGAGAGCGACAGGCTGTTTCAGCTCCGTCCCAGTGGCGCTTTAAAAGCCATAGGTTGTCTAGTGCCGTGCCATATGTTTACCCAGTGTGCGGCGGCGAGGCTGTTTGCGGTTCACTTCCGCTGATGTGTTCTGCCCGGTTCTCCTGTGCAGGAACGCAGCCCAGCTGAAGCAGCTGCAGGACCAGGTTCTATTGGAGCAGCAGGAAGCAGCCCATTGGCAGCAACAGGTGCGGGAAGTCGCGCCGCCTCCGCCTCCGCCGTATCAGCCCCAGGACGAGCCTCCGCCCTCTCCGCCTCTCCCCCCGCCTCCCTCCTTCCAAGAGCTGGAGAGCAGCGCCGCCATGCAGACCAGCACCTTCAACTACGCCCGGCCCAAGCAGTTCATCGCCGCCCAGAGCTCCGTGGGGGGCGGCGGTGGCCCCGGAGCGGGGGGCTACGCCACCCAGTCCTCGGGCTCCTCGGGCTCGGGCCTGTCCTCCCCCCTGTCTCCCCCCGCCTCCCACAGGGTCTTCGGCAGGGTGGCGCTGCCTCCCTTCACCCGGGCCTGCAGCGTGGAGTCCCCCGGCTCCCCTTCCTTCCCCCCGCCTCCACCCCCCTTCCTGAGCAACACCCTGCCCTCTCCGTCGGGCCTCTCTGCTCAGGACTTCCCTCCTCCCCCGCCCCCTCCCCCTCCGCCCATCCCCTCGGCCGCTGCGTCGTCTCCGGCCCGCTCCGACGCCTCTTCTCCCTTCTCCTCCGTCCCTCCGTCCCCGGCCTCCAGCTTCCTGTCCTCCGTGCTGCCCTCCGCCCCCTCCTCACCCGGCAGCTCTACGGTGAACGCGCTGGGGCTGCCCAAGGGCAACGGGACAGTGTGAGTGTCCACACGTCATACACACTTCATAGTAACTAATACGATAATCAACTGTTATTTATAGAGCACCATTACATGTAAAACGGAGTTTACTAAGTGCTTTGACAGTTAAAACACAGCAGAATAAGATGAGAGGAGAAAGGTATGAAGCGTTTTTATTATTATTATTATTATTATTATTATTATTATTATTATTATTATTATTAATACTAATTCTAATAATAATTATTAACAACAACAACAACAACAACAACAACAACAATATTAGAAAATACAAATTAAATAAGGTAAAACTGCTAAAACAAAGTTAAAGTAAACGATTTTAATAGGTAGTATAAAAGGATAAAGAATAAAGATGAATCATCTGCATATAGTCTTCTGCTATGTACCTGCGTATATAGTATATAGTATATCGTCTATAGTGATTGACAGCGATTGTATATATGTATGTGAGGTTGCCCCTTCCCTCTACTCGTTAGACCTGCTGGCAGCTGCCACTGCAGCAGAGTCTGGAGGCCTGATGTTTACATTCTTACACAGCATGTTTATAGGAATGAGCACAGTAAAGAGGTTTTCCAAACACACACACACACACATACAGTGTTCTTAAAGGGCTCTGGGAGCCTTAGCCCCCATATGGCAACAGTATACATATTACGACTGTGTACATTATGACTATGGAATGAGAGGTGTGCCCGTGTCAAGTAAACAGGCAGCCTTCACCGCTGAGGTTTACCTATAAATCCCGAGCCAAGCTGCGGGGGGCTTTTCCTTGTAGAGAACACAGATTTTTGTTTTCCTCAGATGACAGAGGGGCAGTTAGGACTAGAGAAAAAAGATATACTTTCCCATCACCAAAAGTATATTGGCAATACATTTTACATACAATACATACTATGTGACGCTGTGAAGATGAAAGGAAGAAAAAAAAACTTCTTCAAGGTAATCTCGCCTCTGATTCTTTGCCAGTCATTTTTCATCATGCCCCTCAATCATTCCTCTCCTCCCCTCTCCGCCTGGCATTCCTGGAAGAGGGGGTGTGAGATAAGAAGACACTGTCTGGAATACTCTCGCTGGATGTGGTCAGATAAGGCTTGTTGAGGGAGAACAAGAGAGAACGGCGATGGGGTGAAAGAGATAGGAAAGGTTTATGACGCATTTTTAAATATGTATGTTGTCAAGTGAGATACCTCAAGTCTGTTTTTCTTTTTTCAAAGAACCCGGGCATTTAGTGTTTAGTAACCGGTAGTAACTGCTCTCTTCTCCGTCCAGCAGAGCTTTTCCCCGGAAGTCTTCAGTCACCCGAACCCCCCGTCTGACCTCGGACTCCGACATCCAGGGGTCCAAGGACGCAGTCATCCAGGACCTGGAGAGAAAGCTGCGCTTTAAGGAAGAGCGCGTCAGCAATGGGCAACAGGTGTGTGTGTGTGTGTGTGGTGGCGGGGGTTTGAGTGTTCTGTCTAATTTATTGCTCTTCAATAACGGTGTGTTGTCAGCGTAATTGGAGAATGAGCATGTCCGGTAACGCACCCTTAACACGGAATAACCAAGAATTAGTCATGAAAAATATGTACTAAACGCGCATTTTCTTAGCTTGAAGTGATGCTTACAAAAAGCTTTCGATTCACACGTCAAGTCAAGTTTGTTTCTATAGCCCTTAATCACATTACAGTCTCAAAGGGTTGCACAGGCCCATATTTCACATAGAAACAAAAAACACCCCATTCACCTATTCCAATTCACGCTATCATTAATAGTGAACAATCGATATTACAGTAGAAGTTCTACGCAGGCCGCTATCCTAATAGGTTCAGTTTAGTAGCTTAGGTGTGGTAGATAACTGATGGTGTGTAAGAGTGTGTGTCCTGCTTCTCTCTCACACACTAACCCCACCGTACCGGCCCATTAATCCATGCTTCCAGAGGTTAACCTATGAGGAGAAGATGGCTCGCAGACTGCTGGGAGCTGACAACGCTGCCACAGTATTAAACGCACAGGACACAGAGGAGGAGCCTGTCGCACAGGTATGCTGGGTTTTTCCTACACACACCGGGACAGAAAACACACAAATGCACACACACTAATCACAAATTATACACGAAAAAGTCTGAACAGAATGTTTACATCTATTGTAGTATGTCGTTTTAGCCACCAATTCTTTGCAGGTGTGTAATTTTTCATTCCTTTGTTATGGACGCCGGCTTTCCTTAATGTGCTAATGAATTTGCCAGCGCACTTTTCCGTCCCCCTTTCTCGGAAACTGCTTTTTGAAGTGCCTGTTATGAAAGCAGGGTATAAACACTGTAAAGTCCTCCAAAAAAATAAAAAAGCTCCTCCATAAAAAGCTGTGTTTATGAACACTGGCAGAAACCGCGGTGTTATTGCATAAACGGCGGGAAGTAACACTCTTTGAAGGCGCATGTAGCTATTTGTTTCCCTCGGTGCCACTAGCTAGTTCTGTAACCGCGCCAGAGAGTGGCACTTCCATATGCTGCTGGATGTTCATTCGCAGGCCAACTTAGTACTTACATTAGACTCCACTTCACCGAGGCACACACACACACACACATATCGAGCCACAGTGTAAACGCACAGTCAGTGCCCAGGGTTTAGCCCATGCGTAGAGTTGAGGTTAATGTTGCATTATGCTGCATGTTGGCATTAGACACCCCTGATTGCCTAGAGATCTTCTGCACTGCATTGCTCAGAGCCTGGGAATGTGCCTGATAGACAGCAAGGCAATATAAGACAAATACATAACATAAGTGTTTTTGATGACAGCACTGGTCCTAGCATGTTAAATGTTATGCTGTGAAGCCAGGTGAGATTATATAGACACCCTAAGGGCCCTGGTCAAGGCGCAAGTCCACAGGAAATTAGCAAACGCGCCCAGGCGAGAGAAACACCACCTTGTGCCGAAATTGTCATTACGTCTGCGTTAGCGCTACCGCCGGCCTTGCACCGTCCGGAAACTAGAGCCCTTATACACGTGGAAACTCTCCCCCTCTCTCACCGGCACTTCTGTTTATGTCGTAACACAAGGGGATTAAGTGATACCATTTTCTAGAGACAATACCTCTCTTCTGTCCCTAACAGGAAGGCAGGTCACCCGATACAGAATCTGTTCTTCAAAAGGTTATTCAAACCTCTTACTTATTCGCTCTCTCTCTCTCTCTCTCTCGCTCGCTCTCTGTGTTCCCATTCACTGTGTGTGTGGTCACTCCCTAAAATATAAGTGTACACAGTCACACTGAATGTTGAATGTGCTCAAGACACACTACAACAGTGCGAGGTCTGGGAATGTAAGACAAACAAAATACAGTGATAAGGCTTGTGTTCATGTTTTTGGTCACTATGGTTTCATATCCGGTGACCACTTATCGAATAGTTTATGTTCTGCATCCAACATGGACTCTAGGCGTTGCAGTTGGTATCTAGTATGTGTATTAGATGAGCTTGTAGATGGTATGTGCCATTGATGAAGCATGGGTTCATCAATTGGGTTGATTCTTATATTAAAGCATGTACACGCCTCACTGCAGCACTAGTGTGTGAGATGAAATGAGCATGGTTGTTGGCAATGAACAGTGGGACACATCAGCATGTTTCATGTTGTCACTCTGACTGGGATTTCTCTGCTGCTACACTTTACTACCTTTTTGTGAGAAATTGTTATTGTAATTCAATATTTAATACTTGTTTACTAAGTGCTATTTTATTTATTTATTTATTTGAAAATACAAAAGTGCATGCCCCTCCCGTCCCCTGAGTGCTGAATGGCTTGCACTCCCTTCTACCCCTCCCCCTACGGTGCCCCTAGGCTCAGGTGGTTCTCTACCCCTCCCCCTACAGTCAGACACCCAAATCCAAACTGTGTGCCGGGGCTTGAGGAGTGTTCCTTTAACAACACTAGTGGATATCAAGGAGTAGCTACAGCAAAGTAGTCGAGGTCAGGATTCCATTGCTCTCTCTTTGTGAGCTGCTGAGTCAGAACAAGAGAATAGACGTGGGGTTTTCTGCAGCTGCGTCTCACGGCCTGTCATTATCTTTTTTTGATGCGTCATCACACCGGTCTGCTCTCCAGATGTTCCCCTGTGCCGCAGGACAACAGCAGTGATGAGTGATTGATGGAAAAGGTTGCAGGGAGGAGTTAAAGGTCTGGGCAGAGAGACAGTGGATTGGGAGAGAGTTGTAGGGGCGGAGATGAAGACAGGTTGATGGGCGTGTGTGGAACTCTGGTTCAGGAAGGACAGTTTTTTTTGTTTTTGTTTTTTTTTTGGCACTTATTTCACCATTATTGTGCAAGAATGATAGAAGTGTTGGAATAAGTGAAAGGTTTGCCAGACTGAAACATTGCACGCTGTGTTGTAGAATGTGCCTGCATTATCATTTTCCTCTCTAAATGGATTCAAGGTCTGTCTGTTATACACCCTCACTGCTGGCAACCTGTGTCTGTCATTAACGGTACTTTTTCCCCCTTTCTCTCTCACTCTGTCTGGCTGTCTGGTCTCCAGGAATACAAAGTGTCCAGCTTTGAGCAGCGTCTCATCAGTGAGATTGAGTTCCGTCTGGAGCGCTCCCCGGTGGAGGAGTCGGACGATGACATCCAACACGACGAGGACTCTGCCGGCCAGGGGGTGGCGCCCTCCTTCGGCCAGAAGCTCAAGCACTACAAGATTTTCGAGGGCATGCCAGTCACGTTCTCCTGCAAGGTCAACGGAGACCCCAAACCAAAGGTGAACAGGTTCAAGTCTTGGTTGTATAATGCTATTGTTTAATAACTATTAGTGCAGGCTACATGCACATCGCTATTGTTAGCAATTTAATTTTTATTATGCGTGGCATTTTCAAAATGTCTTGGCTATCTTGATTTGGCATGAGGCCAGTGATTACAACAGCCTCTGTAATGCTGGGCTGGGGCTACCCTGGAGGGCTGGGGGTGCAGGGGCTGGGCGGCCTGCTTAACCTTCTGTAATGACGGGGTGATGACAGCTTTTAGGAGATGGAGGAGAGAAAAGATATCAGGACAGTAGTTTAACATGGCACGCAGGAGAATTTATTTGAACATTTAAAAAACAAATAATGTTACTCATATTGATTGTGATTTTTTTTTTGGTGTGTTTTATTTAGATATGTCTGACAAATTGTCAAAAACATACCCACTTATTTTACACACATATCACGCAAAAAACGATAGTGTAGCCTGGATTTGACCATAACTTGACCATAAAATGAATAGTCAACATTGCATGGAGCTTTGTAACAGCGCTGGTCTGTTTGGGTCAAATGCAGGTGTACTGGTTTAAAGATGGCAAGCAGATCTCCAAGAGGAGTGAACACTACCGGATCAGCCGGGACGCCGACGGAACCTGTTCTCTCCACACCGCCGCGGCCTCCTTGGACGACGATGGTAACTACACCATCATGGCTGGCAACCCTGAGGTGAAAAAACATACAATTGGCATGCAATTGTACACACACAAACACACTTATTGCACGCCCTTGAGCTGCCTGCCAGAGATGTCAGCGCTCATTAAAGAGAGAGAATAATAGGCGTTAAGATAATAGAAAAGAGGAAGCGCGCGTTGAATGAGACAGGAAATCGCTAAAGCCTTCAACGAGGGTGAGAGAGTTCATGTCCCGAACTCATGTTTTATGTCCTCCTCCCAGATTTACCTTGGATTGTGTTAGTGTCAGCACCTCATTCTCTCTCTCTCTCTCTCTCTCTCCCCCTCTCTCTCTCCCTCTCTCTCTCAGGGGCGAGTTAGCTGCACCGGCAGGATGATGGTGCAGGCGGTAAACCAGCGAGGGCGCAGTCAGCGCTCCACACCGGGACACAGCCGCAGGTAACGCACAGCCAAAGCGCTCTGGCTGAGAGAATGCGCGGGTGCCTAACGAGCTCCACACTCCGCTGCATAATGAAGTCCATGTGCCGACGCGATGCTGTTTAACATGCCCGTCACCTCCTCACCGGCGTGCGCGTGCCAACGCTCGCACAGCAGATCCCAACTCTGGTCACATAAGTTCACTCCTGGCCTAGTTTGCTCTGCACTGTGTGACAGTGTTAAGAAAAACACAGTCACACACACCTCATTGCAATGTTTCGTGTTGTTTGTTGCTCCAGTGATATTCTATATACAGTGTTTGTCCACACCCATATTGTGGTGTAACACACGATAACACCTGTAAAGGGCTATCTGGACATCTAGGTCCTACTAGATTAGATAAGATGCCATATAATTTGGTGATGTATTTATTGTGATAAAGAGAACCTGATGGAACAACATGAACGGCATGGCCGACTGGATTCACTTGTGGGTTAGGATGCCCCTGCTAAATTCATTTAATGGCCCGAAAAGAGCCAATATCTCAGTGAAATTAGATAAATAAGATTGCCTTTCAAATAGTGAGGCATAAACTCTTTAATGAACACCCAAGCTTCATTATTTGCATTATTAGACTAAACTATCTGCCCAAATGGTATTACATGTTCATTTATGCAAAGTTATGCCGCCATCCAGTTTTCAGACAATGTAAAGCCAGTTTATTTCAAATAGTACATGTACTTATTTCCATGTGTGTCTTGCAGGCCCCGGTCCAGGTCTAGAGACAGCGGCGATGAGAATGAGAACATTCAGGAACGTCACTTCCGCCCTCACTTTCTGCAGGCACCTGGTGACCTCATCGTCCAGGAGGGCCGGCTCTGTCGGATGGACTGCAAGGTAAAGACCTTCAGCACAACACAAGTACTGTACAGGTCAATCAGAGGGTGATTTGTTGTGTTGCCCTCTAGTGGTTGAATTGATCACCTACTCTAAAATAATCCACATAATCCTAACGTTATTCGTCTCTCTGACTTGAAGTTGACAGGACAAAAATACTCCTATATGTTAACCATAGCAATAGAGAACCCGTTTTCAGATCCGCCCCTTTAATTTTGTGTCTATCATTTTCTTTGAACATGTGTCCAAGAAACGCTTCTTTTCTCAGGCTTTCTAATTTCTATAGATATAAAACAAGCCAAGAATATGGATGTTTCATCACTTTACTGCACTAAGAATGGCTGAGAACAGGCAGGGTGTCATTTTTCAGGGATTATACAGTATCACACTTTGTAAAATGATTTCATTTTTTCCATGCCTCCTGCAAATCCTTTATTCACTCCCCTTTCCACGCCTCTTTTTGAAGTTAGACAGTTTAAAAACAGTTGGGCATTTAGCACAATCACAAAAAGCCCACAATTTACAAACTATTACAAAAAAACAGCTATGTTTCTTCTTGTAAGAGTCGGTCTCAAAGTCCTTAATGTCTTTAAGATATTTAGAAATGGTGTGTATTTATAGATGTTTATTTCCATAACATTTGTTCCTTTCCAGCTTTTCCATGCCAAACATGTCGTGCTTTCAATAAGTACCCTACTCTCTCTACTCACTAATACCTTGAGTAGTTAATCAATTTAGCACAGAGAACCTATCCAACCAACCAATGCATGTCAGCATAAACACACTCGGTAACAGCACCCGACACTAGCAGGAGGGGTCCAGTGGATACCTGAGAAAGGGCGGGGCCGGAGTAGGATTTTCCTGGCATGCTACTAAGTGTTGAAAAGAAAAAAACAGCTCTTTTTACAGGCCAGGTCTGTTCCCGTGAGAAAACACGCAGGCGACTGGGCCATTTCAGTCAAATACAACCCAGACGCATTAACCAAAAACTGCTGTCTTCACGCAGCCAACAAACACACAGTCGCAGCTAACACACACACACACACACACACACACACACTTAAAAAAATAAACACCACATAATTCGCTGTGTTTTTCTCCACCTACAGGTTAGCGGTTTGCCCACTCCCGATTTGATCTGGCAGCTTAATGGACAGACCATCCGCCCGGACTCTGCCCATAAAATGCTAGTGCGGGAAAACGGGGTCCACTCATTGGTTATTGAGCCGGTGACAAGCCGTGATGCAGGCATCTACACCTGCATCGCCAGTAACAGAGCAGGACAGAACTCCTTCAACCTGGAACTTATTGTTGCAGGTAAATACAAACTGCACCACGCTACAGCAAATAATCCCACAAGATATTCCAGTGCACAGTCCAAACAGTAATAGTAACAGTCACATGCCACGTGCATTAACAGTTTTGAATAAAACCCTGTAATACTCTTCCTCCAGCTAAAGAGATGCACAAAGCCCCTATGTTCATTGAGAAGCTGCAGAACACAAGCGTTGGCGAGGGTTACCCCGTGCGTCTGGAGTGTCGCGTGACAGGGGCGCCCAACCCACAAATCTTCTGGAAGAGAGAGAACGAGTCTTTCACTCACAACACAGACAGAATCAGGTAGATCCATATAATAATACACGCCGTTGGCAGACAAAACCATTTCTTTTGTGGTTGGTTTTCAACTACTTAAGTGCCAGACAGTTGGGGTTTCCCGTCAGAGGACAATATAATGAGTAGAAAGTTTAGATAATCACACGCCGATTTAGTGTAATTTTCTAGGATTTTTTTTTTTTTTGTCGCCAGTGCAGTCAATTCCACCCAAAGTGATACTAAGATGAAAACATCAACAATTGTTTATACCCACCCTTGTCTTAAAGCAAGGCGTTGTTTGCCATGGTTACTAGTGTGGGCACTACTGCTCACTAAACTCACTTTCTGTTTTTCCAAGCATGCACCAGGACAACTGTGGCTACCTGTGTATGATCATCCAGCCAGCTATGAAGGAGGATGCTGGCTGGTATACCGTGTCGGCCAAGAATGACGCTGGCATTGTATCCAGCACCGCACGCCTTGACGTCCACAGTAAGTCAGGTGTTGCACATTAGGCCTTATCAACACTAGAATGGCAATCAATCAACAACGGGCCATTTTGAAATAAATCTCAAATAAACCTAAATATGTTTGAATTTAAAAAAATGTGATGCTAACCTCCGTTTGTGTCTGGAATTTCCCTTGTGGCTGAAATCACTGTTACAAAAAGGTTGGTTTGATTTGAAACTCAAGAGAGCCCCACCTCAATCCTGAGTGGCTCACGTTCCTCTCAACCCCTCCCCCCATAGCTCTCATAGGCTCACATCTTCTCTACCCCCTCCCCCATAGGACACAGCCACGAGTTTAGGAATTGCTCCTGTAATAGGAATTTGTATTCATTTTTGTACTATAAGGTCCGCTCTAAGGTAATCACCATCTTTTCTGTTCCGTCCTTAGCTCAGTGGCAGCAGCCTAACCTCCCTAAGCCTAAGAAGGTACGTCCCTCGGCCAGCCGCTACGCCGCGCTGACCGAGAGAGGCCTGGATGTGAAGGCAGCCTTCTTCCCTGACGCCAGCCCCCTGCAGCCCGGTGGCCTGGTGGAAAGTGACGACCTGTAGAGACCAGAGGGGGAGGACACCACATGTCACCAAAAACCTTAAAAACTGACCCCTAACCCCCCCTAGCGCCACCAGTCTGCTCCCCCAAACCTCCCCGACACTGACACTTTATGACGACCTGGGATCGGGGGAGGGGGGAGGGGGGGATTCGATGACAAGCCCACCAGGCAGGTGGAGCAAACCAGTTGAGTTGTCATTACCCAATGTCACATAACACTTCCCGTTAATATTACAGTGTTGAATAGGCAAGCTTTTATCACATGAACCCACTCCCTTGGCGGCCATCGTAAATGAAAAAACATTGTATGAACGGCTTGATAGACAGATCTCCTGTCTGCATGGGTGAAAAATGGAAGGTTTCAGGTGAAATGTAGAAATATTATGCATGTTCAAGTGGTGCCATTATCAAATAACAGACTGCAATACTGTATGCATACTGTACTAGTACTACACCTATTATTAGCAGGGGCGGGAATATGCTAGAATAAAAAACAAGGGATGATATGACGGCTCATCTGCAGGAAGAGACTGACTCATTCAAAGCACGGTAGCTGTGTGACCATAGGTTACACACTTGAGTGACGAAGGAGCGATCCCAGATAACCTAGTCATTCTAGCTAGGCTCACGTAGCACAGGTACACAATAACCTATAGTGTCTGGTTATGGTTGTAGCAGTGTACCATAGATATTCTGTATCAGGTTATAGATTAGTAGCACAACACTACAGATGTTGCACAAGGCCGGGCCTTAAATAGTACTTACTTTTTTTTGTGACATTAGGTTTTTTTGGGGTGGAAAGAATGTGAAAAGACAGGATGGGTTTGTGGGTAAAAGGAAGTAAACGAAGGGTGAAGTAGCAGTCATCTTACAAACATGCTGTTCTTAAGCTTGCAGTGTCAGAACATACTGTCTTTACAAACTGTCAGTTGTTGATCTGTAGCAAGTGAGAAGCTGTTTGTTTCATTGGTTGTCAACAAAAAGGTGTTAAGATAACATTTTCTTAAAGGACGGTGATGATTAAGTGATGTTGCCGATTTAATATGATGGTGATGATGCTGATATTGAAATATTGGTGATGGCGGATGATTCTGGAGGTTTATTTTCTTTGATTGAATTCTGCGTGAAGTTAATGTATTTGTCGCACACATCGCAGATTGTATTTTTGTATAAAATAAATTAGACTGTATTTACTTTACCAGCTTCACATAAATTATATCAGTAATCTTTTGTCAAACTTTCAACGAAAAAAAATAACCCTTCCTGTTTTATAAAAATGTTAGAATATATGCCTTTTAAGCTTGCAAACACAATTTCTGTGCATGTTGTTTTTGGACACTCGTATGGTGCCAAATAATTTTTACCAGGATCCATTTAAAAAATAAAAAATAAAGCACAACTTTTTTCCTAGTATGCAGAGGTTGAAACTAATCTATGTAAAAGTGAAAATTGCAAAGGATGACTTGTATCTAAATGATTGACACCTCTGCATTAGGTTGCCATCTTTCCTCTGTCATGCTTCAGCTGACAGTTACTGTCATCACATGACACTTTATACATTTCAATGCCAATCTGTGCCTGTATATGGATTGTTCTCCTGTTTATGAAAGACAATAAAATCAAACTGTTAAAAAAAAATAAAAGATGTATTTGTAGGAGGCTCTTTGTATAACAATACCAGACCGTTTAGATTTGTTTTTCTCCAATAAGTAATGGTGGATGTGATCATAGCATTAGAAATATCTTTAGTGAGTCTGACAGTTACCTTCAAACCCATCAATCTACACCACAAGTCCAGCGTTGTAAACGGACACTCAAAACATTCCCAAAACTAAAAATACCCCCTTCAACCTCTAATTCCCTCCAGCTGCAGTGCGACTTCCCTCTCTAATCCCTCTCACGGGGCCCCTACGGAAGTGGGCTCAAGGGGGCTGGAGATGCCCATACCGTCTGTGTGGGGGTCTCCTGGGGGGGTATGAAACAGAGGGGGGTATGAAACAGGATAGTTTTGGCCTCAAAGTCATGGAAAAACCAACAGTATTAAATCTGCTGATAAGGGCCGGGCTCACACATTCTGTCAGCACCACCAACTGCAAGACAGTGACTCAATGTCGAAAGCAAAGAATTGTGGGTCATACAATCAAGTTCAAAGATGATGTACAAAAATACATGTTTGAATAACCCCCACCATTGTTCATACCCGTGTTTGTAAAAGTGTATGTTTCTGTAGTTTTATCCTTAAGGTAGCGTCTTGAAAAAAGATTGATCATTCTGTTTTCAACAATTTATGATGGATGACTGATTTAAACAACCACCTTTATTGCAAGTAGATACGTTTCCACTCAGTTTACTTGACAAACCCCATCTTTAGCATAAACACATTGATGCCAACGTTATACAAACACCATTTAGACATCTGCAAACACTTCAGCTCCACAGTAAGACATTTGTTATGATTCCACCATTTCCTAGAACCTCAAACATCTCTACTCATGGGACCAACTGAACAAAGTACTGTTACAGTAGTAGTTTGCCTTTAGGACCCAATAGTCGGCCTCTCCAGGTAGTTAACCAGTACCTAATCAGCTGGTGTTTATTTTGGGTGTGCAGTTTTGTCCAAGGCAGGTTGTTTACATTTACATTTACAGCATTTAGCAGACGCTTTTATCCAAAGCGACTAACAATTACATGGAGCAGGTAGGGGTTAGGCATCTTGCTCAAGGAAGCCGACAGGTAAGCCGACTCTGGGACTCGAACCCACGACCTTCTGGCCGGGAGTCCAACACCTAGACCACTAGACTATCCTGCCCCCTACTGTAGGTCGTCTGTGTCTACATGGCTAGCTGCAGGCCGCCATCAACCACAAGCACCTGCCCAGTGACGTACGGAGACTCCAATAGGAAGAGGGCAGCCATGGCTACTTCCTCTGGCTCACCGAACCTCCCCAGGGGAATGGAGCGCCGCTCCTCTCCCTCCTTCAGTCCTGCCGTCATGTCAGTATGGATGAAACCTGGGGGGGTAGAGAACTGCGTGAGTCGAGAAGAAGTGCCATTACAGTACAGACGCAAGTCAATAAGTGCACCTTTTCATTACGCTGAACATAACGGGGAGGGAACAGACTCGGGGTCAGAGTGCAGCTGTACCTGGAGCTAGCAGATTAACCCTGATGTGACGTGAGGCAACCTCCTTAGCCAGGGAGCGTGTAAAGCCCTCCAGTCCCGCCTTACTGGCACTGTAAACACACTGGCCAGCATTCCCCTTCCGGCCCACGACAGAGCCTACAGACAGGATCCAAACATTCATTCATGTGCTCCACATTGTATGCATGTAGTGGTGAATAACCTTTTGTTGGAACAACGATCATGTCTGCCTCCTAGTGGCCAGACTAAAAAAAATTAATTATTTACTAATACCACAGGTTTACAACTGTATGACATACACCACAGCACCTATATTGACAATGGCGGCTCCTTGGGCCTGCAGCATGCTCCGTAGGGCTGCCTTGCAGGTCAGCATGGTCCCCAACAAGTTAGTATGAAGCAGAGCAACCATGTCCTCCGGCTTAGTTCTCAATAGCAGACCGTCCCTGTACAACAGCAGACGCAAAAGTCCAGTTCAACATTCACTAACTTATGGCAGTATTCTTACATGGATATGCACAAACCTGTTTATGGCAGCTGCATTCACAAGATAGGAGATGTTGCCACAGCTCTTCTGGATGGCCTCAAAGGTCTTCTGGACCTCCTGTTCCTTGGAAACATCGCAACTAAAAACCACATGGTCGCCTGAAGTGCAATAAGTCTGCAATTAAGTGAGCCATGAATACAAGAATACAGCAAGGTCCTAATCATTATTTTATTTTCTATGAGATTTGTCCTGGCAGAAAGATGATTGCTGGTTTTAAAGAAAAACATACATGAGCAAATAATAACATTTTACATTTACAAACATTTTACATTTACAGCATTTAGCAGACGCTTTTATCCCAAGCAACTTACAATTAGTACATTTGTCAACAGTTGAACTGGTTAACCACCAGTTTTTGCAAGCAGATAACATTCTCC